>DF360967.1:0-13815 GCA_000787875.1 Solanum virginianum | reverse complement strand
TGTGAATTGTGAAGCCTACTAAAAGGGTCTTGGTACCAACGTCAAGCTTAACATGGCTTTTCATTCTCAAATGGATGGCCTAAGCCAAAAGAACTATCCAAACTCTTGAGGATATGCTTAGAGATTGTGTTTTGGAGTTCAAGGGTAGTTGGGATGAACACCTTCCACTTATTGAGCTTACTTACAATAATAGTTATTACTCTAGTCGGCATGGCTCCCTTTGAAACTCTATATAATAGGCATTGTAGATCTCCTGTTGGGCGGTTTGATGTCGGGGAGCTGGCTTTGTTAGGTCTGGATTTGGTTATGGAAGCTTTGGAGAAAGTAAGGTTGACAAGGGAGAGATTGAAGATGACTCAAAGTAGGCAAAAGTCCTACTCCGATGTGAGAAGAAGAGATCTTGAGTTTAATATTGATGATTGGGTTTACTTGAAGCTCTCACCCATGAACAAGGTGGTGCGGTTTAGCAAAAAAGAGAAATTGAGTCCAAGATTTCTGGAGCCTTATAGAATTTTGAGAAGAATTGGTAAGGCTGCCTACGAATTGGAGTTACCTATGAATATGAATATGGTTCATCCAATTTTTCATGTGTCTATGTTGAGGAAATGTGTTGGTGACCCAAGTGCTATAATTTCCTTAGAGGTTGTAGGTGTTGTGGAAGATAATTTGACCTATGAGGAGGTTCTAATGGAGATACTGGATAAACAAGTGAAAAGGTTGAGAAACAAAAATGTAACATTCGTCAAGGTCCTTTGGTGGAATCAACAAGTTGAAAGTGCCACATGGGAAGCGGAGGCAGACATGATAAAGTGATATCCATACCTCTTCCACTCTATTTAAAGATGAAGGTAATAAATTATGTTCTATCTATGATTTCAAGTCGTAAGTTTCAGCCGTCATGTCATTTTTGCATGTATTCATGTTCATGGTAACACTTTTATGGTAATTTTTGACATCTGTATTAAGACTTTTTGAAATGATGTTCAAATGTAATTGTTGCATTCATGCTGGGCTGAAAGCTCTATAATTATTTATCTTACGCATGTTTCTTTGTGATTCAGGGATGAATGTCCCCAAGTGGGAGATATTGAAACACCCCTCATGTGCTTTGGAATGCCTCATAATCGTAATTTCTATATATCTCAAAACTCATGCGCGATTTCAGAAATTCAATTTCATATTCTTGATCAGGGGGCAAAATTGAGTGAGAAGTGAGTATAGCCCTGATTTTAGAAGACCCGTAGCGAAAAATAAGTTTCGCTAATTTTAAGTATACCAGTAGTTGTGCCCGCCCAATCCGCAACGCACCTGGGGCACGCACTAGCGAAATGTTGCCTCCGCGTTTGGTCCGCGTCATGTCAGAGTGCAGACTAGTGCATTTCGTGCCCTATTTTTTCAACTTAGTTCAAGGGCATTTGGGTAATGACCCAATGCCCATTTAAACGTGAATACCTCTGTACTTAGCCATTTTAGAACACTAGAACTCACAAAACCCTCTCTAAAACCTCTCCAAGACTTTATCAAATCTCTCATTCAAATTCAAGGATTTCAAGCTCAATTTTGGAACTCAAGAACCCATCTCAAGCTTCAGGTTTCCTTCAAATTCACTCCAAGAAATCCCAAGTTTAAGGTATGTGGGTCTTCATCCATGGGTCCTTTCACCCATGGGGCCCAACCTTCTCTTTTTATAAAAATTGCATGATTTCAAGTTGTATTACCTATGGGTATCTCTTATTATGAATTATGAACATAAATTATGTTGGGGCTTATCATGTATTGATCGATTATGCATGAATATCTATTTTAATCTCATACCATGAGTTGGTTTGTACCTATTGAAGTTATGCATGATATGAACTATGAAAACCATGAACTATTGTGAATTTTGAGATGAATTTCAATTTTCAAGATACCCTAAATCAGGATTTTACTACAAAATTGGTGGGTTGATTAAAGTTGAGTTTACTCTTTTTTAATTTTACTCTTGAGTTGCATTATTTTGAACAAGTATCATGAGCCCACCATGTGTTTGATAAAATTGCATGATAAGAATTCTCAAGTTATTGATGAGCTATTGTATGATTTTTACTAGTCAAGTGTTTCGAGATAATTATGGGCTCCCAAGCATGTATTTAAATCATGATAAATCTTTATGACCTACAAGTGAACTATTGAGCTCTTACAATAAGTTTTATGTTCTTGTGAATTGTGAAGCCTACTAAAAGGGGTCATGAATCATGTTGTACTCCTCACCCTCTAGTACAAGGCAAATGTCTATATGAAGGGGTCATGAACGATGTTGTATACCTTACCCTCATGTACAACTTATTATGATACATTATATAATGTCTGCATGAAGGAGTCATAAACCATGTTGTAAGACTTACCCTCATATATAACTTAATACCATGTATTATTTTTTACCTACTAGAAGGGGTCATGACTTATTCTATACTCCACACCCTCTAGTACGATGTATTTGGATGAGCTAATCATGTCACTCTATTGTGTTGAACAAGATATGCAAGTATGATTATCCTTAAGCATGTTTACACCCAAGCATTGATTAAGTATGGCATATTGAGATTATATCCATTGACTATATGTATGTATTTTGAATATTATGGTTTATGTCTTCGTTGCATTGCATACCTCATACTTAGTACATTCCAAGTACTAATGCATATTTTTTATGCCTACATGATGTCACCATGTAGGCACGGAGCTACTATCGATCATCCTCCTCCACGTGGCTAGTTCGGTTCCTTGAAGAATGCTTTGGTGAGTCCTCAACTCCGAGGATAATATCTACTTTTATTCATGTTATGTTGAGACTTCTTCTTTATGTCGGATACTTATTTTCATGAGGGTGAGCCCGAGAAGTGTCTTAGCTCCCACTCTACTCTAAAATAGAGGTGTTGTTGGATACTATGTTTGTATATGCTTGTGAGCTCGACTCTCCTTGTGTTTCTATGATTATGAAAGACTTCCCTTAGTCTTTCTTTCCTTTTAATATTTAACTCTTATTGTTGATTTATTTTGCTTCCGCAACCAAGTATGTGTACATGATATGCTAAGAGGCTTATTTGGGTTATCTTCGAACTTTCCATTCGTCGTGTCACGTCTAGGCCCTAGGCTTGGGGCATAACAACCTTTATAATTAAACTCTAAAGTTGGGTCTAAATTGAAAGTCCTCACACATGATTGTCTAATTCACTCTTGAAAGGTCGATGAGATTGATTGGTTAAATTATAGAGAGATGTGATCGAGAATTGATTAGATAGTTGATAGGTTGAAAGGCTCGATTGTGATGGAATTCATGAATTGATAAGAGTACTTATGGGACTTATTGATTGGATTGATTGTTTATGAGCATTGAGTCTTGGAAGGAGTACCGAGCATCGAATTGAGTAAGGTAAGTGCCCCTCGAACTCAATAACTATGTTGCCAAGCATAGGATTGGACTAAATCTGTTAAAGTTGGACAAGTTCGTATTTTAAGGACTAAGTCTATTAAAGTCGGACATATCCCCATTATATTATCCTACAATAATAGGACTTGATTGATTCATCGGATAGCTGTGGCAACATCAATAAGATTGTTGTACGATCACTGACTCATAAGTGATTATTGTCAGATAAGACAAACTCTCATAAATGTTCCATACTGATAGTACTCTGATTTGATTGGATTATCTATGATTGGTCATTATCTACTCTTTGTTCTTACTTTACATAGACATTTGACATCCTGATTGAGTTTCTTATCTCTTGATTTGAGGTATCCGAGTTTATAGTACTTATTCTACATTGATGCATGTTTCATTAGGCTATTTTATATACTCATACATTCCACGTACTGACGTCTATTTGGATTGTATCATTTATGATGTAGAGACATGTATTAGGGATCATCAACAGATGCATCGTTAAGGATCTATGCGCATTCAGCTGATTGGTCAGACCTCTTTATTTTCGGAGGATTTCCATATTACTATCATCTAGCTATTAGATTTTAGACTTTTCTTTATTTGATTTGAGGTAGATATGAACCTGTCATCGGCACCATCTAGATAGTAGAGTTAGCGGCTTTATAGACGAGATGGTGATGAGTTGATGTTGAGGTCTTTATTTCTTGACTGTTTTCCTTTGAAACTATTTCCATGTTAGAGAATAGAAGTTTGATTGTTGGCCTATGACCTTTATATATTGAGATTGTCCACCTACTATGTTATTTACTCTTTCACTGTTATGTTAAATATTGATTGAATGAGTGTGATGAGGTCAATCGGTTCGCTTGGGGATTAGCAATAGTCTCTGAGTGCTGACCACGCCAAGAGTATCCTCCCGGGGCATGACAGACATGGTATCAGAGTCAAGAGTTTAAGTGCCTTAGGTAGTCTATGAAGCAATGTCTCGTAAAGTCTTATTTATGGGTGTGTTGTGCACCACACTTTATAAATATGAGGCTATAGGACATTCGAAAAGGTTACACTTCTTTCATATTTTGATTCGTGCGAGTGAGTTAAACTCTATGAAGGATCTCTTCTAATTCGTGTATTACGCGATTGCAGAATTGCGACCATACCTCTAAGAAGAGCCATTAGAGAAAGACAGTGTCCTGCTAGACAAATGCCAACCAACCTGAACCCCAGAATCAGGATGAACCCATAGGCCCAACCGTCCCTAAACAGCCACCATAAGCTGATATTTCAAATCCTGAGCTTCGCCAGGCCATCCAGATTTTGGCCTAGGCTGTGACATCACCAGTTGCTAGACAAGGAGCAGACATACAAGATGCTCCAAATATATCTAGGGTCTGCAAGTTCTTGAGGATGAACCTGCCTGAGTTCACAGGGTCTACACCCAATGAAGACCCAGAGAACTACATTGATGAGCTCTAGAAAGTGTTTCAGGTGATGCATGTGGTTGATGTTGATAGAGTTGAGTTGGCTGCCTACCAGCTCAAAGGTGTTGCCAAACTCTGGTTTGACCATTGAAAAAAGAACAAAGGAGAGAGAGCCCCAGTTCTGATTATTTCTAGGTTGTAATTTGTTCTAAACTTCAAAAATCATACAATTCAATACCTTTTCTAAGTTCAAGTATTTCTAAGTTCAAAAATTCAAGTATTCTACTTCTAATTACTTCTTAGTTTTAATTTCTAACTTCAAACATACTTAATTCACAATTTAATTCAAAAACATCAATTCAAAATAAAGCCCTAAATCAAAATTACAATTTCATTCACTAATTCGCAATTATATCTACAAATTATATGTTTTAATAATAGAGAATCAACAAATTAAATGAAATAAACTAACTAACAAATAAAGAATTTCTCGAATTGTAAAAAATTTAAAAAATTTAAAATTTAGCTAACCTTAATAAGAAGATAGAGAGATAAACACACTGGATTAAAAATGGGAGAGAGAGTCTACGTCAGCGAAGCAGTGGGGGAGGCAGGGACAACGAGGGCTGACGATGGTGGAGTTGGGATCGAGGTTTAGAAGAAAGAAGAGAGAGACAGAGAGAGAGAGAGTAAAAACTTAAGAATGGAAAATTTCTCGTAATGTGTAACAAATATTTTTTTTTAAAAAGTAATGGACAACGTCACTTTTTTATAATTAATTAATTTAATTAAAAGTGATGGACTATGTCATTATGTATATTTAAATGATTAATTATCAATTATTTATATATTTGACACAAATTTGCCCCAAAAAAAGGATAATTACACCCACATGTCATTGAGAAAAATTATTTACATAAAAAATAGTTTACTATTTTTTTTATTACACAACATTGTCATTCGGCAGCCATTGGGCTATTTTGTTTACAAATTGACTCTGTGTATTGGCCATTCGACCTTCTGCCATGTGAGCTCCTTCTTCTCCTTTTTTTTTTTTTTTTCCTTTTCTCTTATTTTTTTGGCATCCATCTGTTCTTTCTTTCTTTTTTTTTTTCCTTTTACTTTTTTTTTTTTTTCCTTTTCTCTTATATTTTTGGCATCCATCTGTTCTTTCTTTCTCTTTTTTTTTCCTTTTACTTTTTAGATGGTGGATTAATTAACATTATTTTTCTTGTTCATTTGTCTATTACATATTTTTTTTTAAATGGCAATGTTAAAAAAAATTATTTGCTCTTTTTTAGAAAGTTTTTTTCCTTTTTTAATTGTTTCAATTCTTTTGTGAAATGTTTTTGTCATTTTATTATTTCTTATTTATTCTTTTATTTTATTAAGGTGAGAATACATGATAGTCAAATAAATATCCATATCGATACATTACATAATTATTTATACAATATTGATACACGATTATGCACAATTTATATAATGTCGAACATTTCATACCTATTTATACAATTTATATACACATTTATATATAATTTATACAATATCGACACACTTTTGTATAAAATTTATACAATATCAATACACATTTACAAACTATTATACAATATTGAAACATACTTATACATAATTTATACAATGTTAATACATTAAACTTCTATCTATACAATATTGACACAAATTTATATACATGTATACAGAATTGATACACAAAAAATACATGAATTTTTTTATGAAAAAAGAAATTATTTTTTATATAAAGCTACAACAAAATAAAAAAAAAAATAAAGTTTTCAAAAAAAAATGATGCCTGAAAAATACATGAAAAGTTTTTTTTTTTTTGAAAAAAGAAAATTTATTTTATTATATATAAAAATCATAGCAAAATAAAATAGAATAAATTTTTTTGTAAAAAAAAAAGAAAAAAAACACTAGCAAAAGAAAAAAAAGGAAAAAGGACAATTATTCGATCTTGGGCTGATTTGAATTGTGTTTAGTTCATGACCTTCTTGGGCTATTTATTGTAAGGAAAATAAAATGGGCTATTTTTCTGGTAAATTTTTTTACATTTTTGTATATATACATATGAAATTTTCGCATTATCTATACTATATTAAAATCGTGAAGACCCTTAGAAATGTTGATTGAACTTTTTGTCCTTCATTAAAAAATCCTTCGTTAGACAAATTGTCTTTTCACTGTTTTTCTTAATTTATTATTTAATTTTTATTTATTTAGTTTCAGGATTCACTTTTGGATTAGAATTTCTTTATATTTAGAATTCACTTTTGATTTAGAACTATTCTATGTAAATAATTACCTAAAATTCTGACTATCAAATATTTTGTTAATAAATGTATATAATAAAAAAAAAATTTTAAAAATTATAAATTTATGTTGAAAACATTAAACTACTTCTTTTATATTTATGAATCTTTTGTCACACCAAATTTTAATCAGTTAATTATTTAACTTCTAATTATTTAACTCTAAATTATTACTTTATATATTCAAAAACTATTACCATATCTATATTATACGCACTTGAATTACCATAGACTAAATTATTGTATCAAACTAATAGTATTTATTTAATTTTTTATATGAATATTGTATTTATTTAATGACAAGTATATATAATTTTTGAATTGATGCAGCACATACGTGAAAAGCACGTAGACCAAACTAGTATAGACAAATAGTCCAAGCACGTAGACCAAACTAGTATAGACAAATAGTCCTTCTTCATCACTTTTCATAAAAAAAAAAAAAAAGACAACGTCATACTGTCACTATTTCGAGCAAATACTATATATATACATTAAAATTTGGATTTATATATATATAAACACTGAACCCCTTGAACATATGTCAAAGGTGTAGCCCAATGGTCTAAGGATTCAGAACTCGTGTTGACATCACGTGTTTGAGCCTAAGGGCATTTTTTTAGAAAAAAAGGTTAGCGAATTTAAAAGCTGATTTTTAATTAAAACATGACCAAAACGACTTCGTTTTGTAATAAATTATTTTTATATTTTAAATTCCTAATTTAAAAGCCAACAAATAAAAAAATCTCTCTTTTTTAGGAATTTTAATATTTGACCTTTGCTTTTATCTCATCTTCCACGACCCTCCACTTCCATTCTTCGTTCCCTGCAACTTGCCTCCATCTCCAACTTCCACCAGCGATCAGCCGTCGCTGATTGCTGATGTTGCCTGCTACTCGCCGAACATTCTTGTTTCTTTAATCTCCATTCAATTATTCATGGCTATAAGTTCTTGGTAGTTGGTTCCTTTTTTAAAAAAAATTAAACTTTTATATATTAGATTTTGTTGTAAAATTAAAGATTAATTAACTGAAATAAATTTTACAGCGGAACGAAATTCAAAAGTAAAAGACTGAAAACTTAAGCGGAGAGAAAGATGATATTGTTTGTTATATAATTCCGTGTGTCTCTACACTTCACAAGAATGGCTATTTATAGCCAAGGAAGAAGATAATGTGATAATTGATGTGGGACCCACTCCTATTTTTTTATTCATTTTGGTAGGTTCCACACTCCACTATATTACTCATTTTTCTATCTTGAGCAATTATAATGTTTTCCAACACTCTCCCTTAATTGTTCATGTACATGAGAGGCTCTGTATGACCTAAATATGCATTAGCTGCCTCGCTAAACATCTTGTCAGAAAAAATTCAGTGGGAAAAAAACCTTGGCTAAGGAAAAAAGAGTATAACATGCATTTTCTCCCCCTGATGAAAGCTTCATTTGATATTTTGGAGACGGCACATTCCAATCTTATATCTTAACTTCTCGAATGTTGACGTTGATAATGCCTTAGTGAATAATTCTGCAAGATTATCACTTGAACGAATCTGTTGTACATCAATTTCACCTTTCTTTTGAAGATCGTGTGTGAAAAATATTTTTGATGAAATGTGTTTCGTCCTGTCTCCTTTTATGAAGCCACCTTTCAATTGAGTTATACACGCGACATTCTCTTCAAATATGACCTGGGTACTTTGGTATCATTTTTCAGTCCACACTTTTCTTGGATGGAATGTATCATCGATCTCAACCACACACATTCTCTACTAGCTTCATGAATTGTTATTATTTCAGCGTGATTTGAAGAAGTAGCAACGACGGACTGCTTTATAGATCACCATGATATAGCAGTTCCTCCGTACGTAAATATATAGCCTGTTTGAGATCAAGCTTTATGTGGATCTGATAAACAGCTTGCATCTGCATAACCAACAAGGTCTGTACAACCTTCGTTAGTATAAAACAAACCCATATCAATTGTACCTTTCAGGTATCACAAAATATGCTTGATACTGTTCCAATGCCTTCGTGTTGGGGAAGAACTATAGCTTGCTAGCAAATTAACAGAGAATGTTATATCAGGTCTAGTAGAGTTAGCAAGACACATAAGTGCTCTAATAGCACTGAGATATGGTACTTTAGGACTAAGGAGTTCTTCATCCTCTTCTGGAGGACGGAATGGATCTTTATTTACTTCAAGTGACCTGACAACCATTGAAGTACTTAACGAATGTGCTTTGTCCATATAGAATTATTTTAAGATTTTCTCAGTATAGGCAAAATTTGCAGACCCAGACAAAGTTTTATCTTTTCGAGATCTTTCATCTCAAATTCTTTCTTTAAATATTCAATTGCCTTTTGGACCTCTTCAGGAGTTCCAATGAATTTATATCATCAACATAAATAGCAAGTATTACAAACTCTGATGCCGTTTTCTTAATAAAAATA
The DNA here is from genome assembly GCA_000787875.1 of Solanum virginianum. Classification (NCBI taxonomy): domain Eukaryota; kingdom Viridiplantae; phylum Streptophyta; class Magnoliopsida; order Solanales; family Solanaceae; genus Solanum; species Solanum virginianum. Next base: position 4,183 of record DF360967.1, on the reverse strand, counting down.
CATAGACAAATGACATCATTTATATATCCTTTATTTATCAAGTACTCACTGAAGCGTTTATACCATATCCGCCCTGATTGTTTCAGATAATATAATGATCTTTGCAATTTGACTGAGACATTTCTCGAGGCTTATTACATGCTTCAGGAAATTTAAATTTTTCTATAATTTTCATGTAAATTTCACTGTCAAGTGAACCATAAAGGTAAGTTGTAACTACATCCATTAGCTGTATGTCAAGATTTTCATGTACAGCCAAACTAATGAGATATCGAAATGTTATTCTATCCATAACAAGTGAACACGTTTCTTCATAATTGACGCCAGGTCTTTGAGAAAATACTTGTGCAACAAGGCTTGCCTTGTATCTTACAATTTTATTTTTCTCATTTTGCTTTCGCTCAAAACCCATTTATAGTCAATTGATTTTATACCATCAAGAGTTTGGACTATAGGTCTAAAAACCTCACATTTAGAGAGAGAAATCAATTCAGATTGAATTGCTTCTTTCCATTTAGATCAATCATCTCTGCATCGACATTCTTCCACGAATTTAGGCTCATGATCCTCACTGTCTTGCATGAGGTTAAGTGCAACAATATATGCAAAAATATTATCCACTATAACTTTCGATCAATCTAAATTTATCTCATCACCAAAAGAACTTATAGGAAGTTCTTCATTCACTTGAGTCTCGAGTTCACTAATTTCTTCAGAAAAATTAGGATGTCTTCAGTCTTGACCTTCTTCAGGTTCTTTTACAGTATCATCTTTATTATTTCTTACACTTCTCATTCTAGAATTTTTACCCTTTGAACTCAATTGTCTACCACGCTTCAGGCGTGTTTGAGATTCAGAAGTTATGATACTAGCAGATGGTCCTTTTGGGACATAAGTTCGGATAAGCATATTCACTGCAGGGATATGTGACTTAGTTATCCATTTCAAATCAGTAAATGCATCTGACAATTAATTTGCTATTTTCTGCAAGTGAATAATCTTTTGTACTTCTTGCTCACAAATAAAAGTACGTGGATCAAGATGAGACAAAGATGAAGTTTTTTACAAAATTTTTCTTTTGATTTCACTGCTTTCTCCCCCTACTTTTGAAAAATGTGTCTCATCAAATCGACAATCTGCAAATTATGCAGTGGACATATCTCTAGTCAGTGGTTCAAGATATGGAATGATGGAGGGTGATTCAAACCGAACATATATTCCTAACCTTCTTTGAGATCCTATCTTAGTGCAGTATGGCGGTGTTATAGGCACATATACAGTGCACCAAAAACTCTTAAATAAGATATATTAGGGTCTTAACCCAAAACCAACTGTAATGAAGAAAATTTATGATAATATGTTGGTTTGAGACGAATCAGTGTTGCCGCATGCAAAATTACATGACCCCAAATAGAAGTGGATAACATAGTTTTCATAAGCAGTGGTCTTGCTATTAACTGCAATCTTTTAATTAATGACTCAGCAAGGTCATTTTGTGTGTGAATATGAGCTACAGGATGTTCAACTCTTATCCCAATTGATAAGCAATAATCATTAAATGCTTGGGATGTAAACTATGCAGCATTGTCAAGGAGAATTTGTTCTAATCTGATTATCGGGAAACTGTACTCGTAATCGTATAATTTGTGCCAATAATTTTGCAATCGCCAAGTTATGAGATGATAGCAGACATACATGAGACCATCTCGAAGATGCATCTATTAGCACCATAAAGTACCTAAATGACCTACTAGGTGGGTGAATAGGTCCACAAATATCTCCATGTATATGTTCCAAGAACGTAGGGGACTCAATTCCTACTTTTATATGTGATGGTCTTACTATTAACTTGTCTTGATAACAAGCAGTACAAGAAAATTCATCATTTAAAAGAAGTCTTCATATTCTTTAATGGATAACCTTTGAATTTTCTATGATCCGTCTCATCATTACGAATACAGGGTGTCCCAGACGATTGTGCCAAAGTGCAAAAGTATTAAAATCAGTAAATTTCTGATTTACTATAGAATGTGCTTCAATTGCACTGATCTTTGTCCAATACAACCCAAAAGATAATGCTGGGAACTTTTCAATAACATGTCTGCCCAGAGACATTTTCTGTTATAACAAGATATTCAAGAGCCATTTCATCAATTGTTTTGATGTAAAAACTTTTTTCATGAATATCTTTAAAACTCAACAAACTTCTCCGAGATCTTAATATTGTATGCGTTGTGCTAGAATCAATCAAGCAAATGTCTTCATAATTAGATAGCTTGCTTTGAAATTATCCATATAATCAAAGAATAAAAATAAAATATCTATTAATTAATTTTTTTTATTATCATATGCAATATAAAAAAAATTACGATCCTGATCATTAATGTGAAAATATATGTATATTAACATTGATCGTATGTAGATGAACTAGCTTGCCAACTATAATTTTCTATTCTTTTGGCTTTGTTAATACTAGAATCTTGTAAAGTAGTATGCCCCACGGATTTAAATTTAGAGAGAGTTGAAAAAGAAGTGTGAAGGGACAAAAAAATTTTTTGGCCTTTTGGAAAGCAAAAGGTGGTGAAAATTTACAATTTGTGCACACATGATGAAAGAAAATTTTGTGTGCACATAATGATTAGATTGAAAATCACCTTATCAAAATAGCTCATTTTGTTATTATTTTACTTGAATCAATAAATTAAATGTTCATATTTTCATACATATTACTAAAGCTATTTGATGAGCATACACATAAAGTTTAGAAATATTTATATTATAAGTTGTAAAAAGACAACAAATATTATAAGTAGCACAAAAATAACAAATATTAAAAGTAGTACAAAGATAATAAATAACATCATCATTGATAAATATTAAATATCATTATTTTACTCTTTCATATTCATGGAGCCATCACCAATCAAGTCGTTTATCTTTCCATCAGGATTTTCAAAGAAATCCGCCACATCTAAGTGTGTCCAATCAACACGGTCTTCGGCTACAAAGTTAGCTTTAGGATTCTTATTCTTCTTTCTTAGTGATTCCTGATAAAGGTCAACCAAGTGTTTGGGAGTTCGACAATCACACAAACTATGACTAGAAGAACCTTTAGTGATTCCTGATAAAGGTCAACCAAGTGTTTGGGAGTTCGACAATCACTTGCATAGTGATTTCTTCCACCACATTGAAAACAACTTGATTTAACTGTTTCTCATTTTTCATCTTTTTCTTTTCCCTTTCTATATTGATTTTTCTTTGGTGGATGATTAACACCAAGGAAAGAATTTTATTTTTTGTCATAATTACGGTCATGACCATGTTCACGTCTATGTCCAGGACTACGACCTCTTCCACGCCCAGCGTGGTAGGCCTTCACCTCATTTGTTTCAGGTAATGGTTCGGACTCAGTCGGTCATTTCTCGTGATTTTTCATCAATAAATCATTATTTTGTTCAGCCACGAGAAGATGAAAAATCAGTTTAGAGTACTTCTTGTAACCTTTTTCTCGATATTACTGCTGTAACAGCATATTCGAAGCATGAAATGTGGAGAATATTTTTTTCAATATATCATCATCACTAATAGTACCTCCGCATAGTTTCAATTGAGAAGTAACTCTGAACATGGTAGAATTATATTCATGAATAGACTTGAAGACTTGTAGCCTTAGATGTATCCAATCATATCGTGCCTTTGGATGTATGACCATCTTTAGGTGGTCATATCTTTCTTTCAAGTTATTCCATAGAACAAGTGGTTCTTTGACTGTGAGATATTCCATTTTTAGAACTTCGTTAATGTGATGACGCAAGAATATCATTACTTTATCATAGTCTTGTTTGGATGCTTTATTATTATTTTTGAAGGTGTCTCTAAGACCCATTGCATCCAAATGGATCTCAGCATCCAGTAACCATGAAAGATAGTTTTTGCTAGAACTTTAAAGTGCAACGAATTCAAGTTTAGCAAGGTTAGACATAATGAATATAATCAAAATAATAATACCTTAGCCTTCAAATGGTAGAGCCTCTTGCTGATAACGTGTTGTAAAATTAAAGATTAATTAACTGGAATAAATTTGATAGCGGAACAAAATTAAAAAATAAAAGACTAAAAACTTAAGCAAAGAGAAAGATGATATTATTTGTTATATAATTCTGTGTGTCTCTACACTTCACAA
>DF360968.1:63225-75562 GCA_000787875.1 Solanum virginianum | reverse complement strand
CAAGAGACTCCATAACCAAATCCGATCCTAATAAAGCCACCTCTCCAACCTCAAACCATCCAACTAGTGATCTATAACGTCTCCCATAAAGAGCATCTGAAGGAGCCATACTCCTGAAATGGAGGACTCACCAACTAGCTTGAGTGGTATTGAACCACATTTTGACTTTCCCACTTAAGAATAGGTTCATTAGGAAATTGAAACTTGCTATTATTGTAGGCAAACTCAATCAAAGGAAGATGGTTATCCCAACTACCCCACAACTCCGATACACAAGCCTAAGCATATCTTCAAGTGTTTGAATTGTTCTTTCGGCTTTTCTATTCATTTGAGGGTGAAAGGCCATACTACGGTGAACTTTTGTACCAAGACCCCTTTGGAAAGACCTCCAAAAGTATAAAGTGAATTGTGAACCATGATCCAATATGATGGAATAAGGAACCCCATGTAATCTTATTAACTCATGTATGTACAACCTTACATACACTTCAGCCCAAAAAGAGGTCTTCACCGATAGAAAGTGGGCTGATTTCGTCATTCTATCAACCACCACCCAAATGGAATCAAAACCATTTCTAGTGTTGGGTAACCCAACCACAAAGCACATATTAAACACCTCCAACTTCCAAGTGGGAATCCCTATGTCTTGGGTTAGGCCACCTTGCATTTGATGTTCAGCTTTGACTTGTTGATAACTATGGCAATCGAAAATGAATTTTGCAATGTCCCTCTTCATGCCTCCCCACCAATACACCTCACTCAAATCGCTATACATTTTGGTGGACCCGGGGAGGATGGAATAAGAAGAATTATAAGCCTCATCAAGGATCTTCTCCCTCAAACCATCAACACAAACAACACACAACCTACCTTGGTACCTAAGGGCCCTATCTCCCCTTGGGAGAAAACCTCTACTTTTCCCTCTCTCACCAAGGCCTTCAATTCAACGACGAAGGAGACAAGATCTTATTTTACTATCACCTCATCTACCAATGAACACTTATACCCATCAACGACAATAACACCCTTATCACCAACCTCTTCCAACCTAACCCCTAATCTAGACAATTTATACACCTCCCTAGCCATCTCCTTATCACACTCATGAAAATGGGATAGGCTACCCATAATCAAAGTATCCGCCACCATACTTGCCTTACCCGAATGATAGTGCACACTCATATCATAATCCTTAAGAAGTTTTAACCATCTTGTTTGCCGCAAGATGAGATCCTTTCGAGTGAAGACATATTGGAGGCTTTTATAATTGATGAACACTTCCACATGCACCCCATACAAGTACTGACACCAAATCTTTAATGGAAACACAATGGCGGCCAACTCTAGATCAAGGGTCGGGTAGTTACATTCATGTACCTTGAGTTGTGTAGAAGCATAAGCTATGACCTTCCCATTTTGCATCAACACACAACCCAAACCAACCCGAGAAGTATCATAATACACCACAAATCCCTCAAGCCTATCTGGCAGTGATAATATAGGAGCAGATACAAATTTTTATTTCAATGTTTGGAAGCTCCTCACACATTCATTGGTCCACACAAACTTAACCTTTTTTTGAGTCAATTTTGTCGTAGGGGAAGCAAGAGAGGAGAACCCATTCACAAACCATCTACAATGACCCGCTAGGCCCAAGAAGCTCCTAATATCTGATGGGATCAATGGTCTAGGCAAATATCTTATCACAATGGCTTTCTTAGGGTCCACTTTTATACCTTCCCCTAACACCACATGACCTAAGAATGCAACCTCCTTCAACCAAAATTCACACTTGTCATACTTGGCCTACTGTTTCTCCTCCCTTAATCTTTGCAACACAACTCTCAAATGCCCCATATGCTCCTCCCTACTATGTGAATTTATCAAAATATCATCAATGAAGACCACAACAAAAGAATCAAGTTAAGGTTTGAAAACCCTATTCATTCGGTCCATGAAGATGGCCTGTGCATTAGTCAACCCAAATGACATCACAACAAACTCATAATATCTATATCTAGTCTAGAAGTTTGTCTTGGGAATATCACACCCCCTCACCCTCATTTGATGATACTTGGACCTAAGATCAATCTTAGAGAAGAACCTAGCCCCTTGCAATTGGTCAAACAAGTCATCAATCCTTGGAAAGGCATACCTATTCTTGATGGTGACCCTACTGACTTGTCGATAATCAATGTACATTCTAAGTGACCCATTTTGCTTTTACACAAACAACACTAGGGCACCCCATGGTGATTGACTAGGTTTAATAAATTACTTTTCCAACAAACTTTCAATTGCTCATTTGACACCTTCAACTCCGCCAGGGCCATATGATAAGGGGGAATGGAGATAGGTTGAGTATTAGAAAGAGGTCTATACCAAAATCTATTTCCTTTTTGGGAGGAACATTGGGAAGGTCATTTGGGAAAACATGAAGGAACTTATTTACAACCAGAATCGATTCTATGGAAGGGGCTTTAGACTCCACATCTCTAACCCTCACAAGATGATAAAGGCACCCCTTAGATATCAAATTATGAGCTTTAATGCATGAAATGAATCTACCCATGACCACCACATTTTGACTTTCCCACTTAAGAATAGGTTCATTAGGAAATTGAAACTTGATCCTACCAGTGCTACAATCAATACAAGCATAGTAGGCATGCAACTAATCCATCCCAAGAATGACATCAAAATCTACCATGTCAAATTCAACAAGATCACAAGGCAACAACTTATGCAAAATGCAAATAAGATAACTATAAACTTTCCTAGCAACAATAGAGGTACCAATAGGAGTAGACACTTCATATAACTCATGCAACAACTTGGGGTCAGCATGGAACTTCTTAGCAACAAAAGGGGTACCAAAGGAAAGAGTGGTACCCGTATCAATAACAGTATATACATCAAGGTCAAAGATTTTCAATATACTGGTAACAACATTGGGAACCTCAAAAACCCCTTGCCTCCCATGTATAGCATAAAACTGATTATGCCTCGGGGCACCACCTTGAGGACCACCTCTACCCAAACGAATTGGATTTGTACCCTGGCCATTGCCACTGTTTCTTGGACAATCTGCCTCCTATTGACCAAGTTCCCCATATTCAAACCATTCATTAGAACCTTTTTAACATGGGCCTCCATGAATCCTTCCACATTTAGGGCACACATAAGTAGGAGCCACACCACCAACTCCTTGAGGCCTAGGGTAGTGATTGGAAAACCCCCTATTACTAGCATAAGAAATCCCTTGGCCTTGACAAAATCTTGCATCCTTTTTTAATTTACCCTCAAATCGGGCCATCTTGGCCTTATGCCCTCTTCTTTTCCTCAATTTCTCCTCCTCTATTTTGTTGGCATAGGTCATCAACCGATATAAGTCCATGTCACTAATTTGCATGGTGGACCGGTATTCTTCACTTATTAAGTCAGAGACCCCCATCATAAACTTGTTCATCCTAGATCTAGGATTGACCACCGAATGAGGAGCATACTATAAAAGTTGATCAAACTTGAGGGCATACTCCCTCACACTCATAGCACCTTGTTTCAAGTTCATAAACTCTACCAAGATAGCTTTCCTAAGTTCAAGAGGGCAAAACCAATTAAGGAAATCCAATTTGAATCCTCCCAAAGCACTACATTACCGATTCCCTTCTCACCCTACCATTAATCATACCATATTTGGGCTACCCCTTTGATTTGGTACGCCTCCTACTCCATCTTTTCATTTAGCCCAACACCCATGATCCACTTTGACCTATAGAACACCGGAGGATTCATCCTCATGAAGTCTCTTACCTTAGATGCCAGGGTAGTACCATAAGTGACTTGGGCCCCTTGATTGATTTGTTTGGCCTCCACTTGGGCAAGCATAGTGAAAGCATGTCGGAGCTCACCATCGGTAGGTTCCTCTTCGGGAGTTTGGTCCCTTCTTCCTCCAGTGTTTGACATGATCTAGCGTAGCCAAGAACAATCGTTAGGGGTAAAAACTTACCACAACTCTATAGCATGATTTAGAATATAAAAAAGGGAAATATTTTCTAAAACTTCCCATAGCCTCCTATTCATAGTCATGGCACCCTTCACAACTATGCATAGGACTCTAATTGATGCGGTGTGTTGGACTCAGAGGATCGATCAACCTAGTGCTCAGATACTAAGTTTATCACGACCAAAGCCTAGGGCCTAGATGTGACACAGCACCTTCATATCATAGACATCCTTGGTCGCGAAAGAAATAAAACAAACTTCAAGAGATAATAAAGTGGGGCAACCTTGGCTAATGGAAAAACACCTTCATATCATAGACATTAAGAATAATAGAGTCAAGGCTTTTAGCATAGATACATGATATATCCAACAAATACCTCTAATACATATATATGAGCAGGGGCCAAGACAAAGCAACTGGGCTAAGCCACATAGTCAAAATAGAACATAAAGAATAATATCTCAACATATAACAAGAGCAACATAGACTAAGGTCCCTGAAATGGAGGACTCACCAACTAGCTTGAGTGGTATTGAACTAGCCACGTGGAGGAGGAGGATGATCAACTTTGGCAACAGTCCCTACATGGTGATATCATGTAGGCAAGAGTATGCGTTAGTACATTTGAATATACTAAATATGTAGGATGCAATGCAACAAAAATTAGACATCATAGTCAAAATGCGTAACAATAGGAAATAGGCATAGTATAACATTATGACATGTATGATCTATGCATAAGTGAAACATGCTTAAGTAGCTCATGCTCATATAGGATATCATATGTGTAATGGCATGTATGATCAATGCATAAGTAAAACATGCTTAAGTAGCTCATGCTCATATAGGATATCATATGTGTAGAAGAAACCAAGCTAGATTTTCAAGGTACAAACCCCTTGGTGGCTGTTGGTGGTTTCACCCCATCATCCCGACGGTGTGGTACGAACCCCTCAAATGGTTGATAATAATGACACCTTATCACCACGGTCATGAAGTACAAACCCCTCACATGGTTGATGAGTACAAACCCCCACCTCGATTGACGAGTACAAACCCTTACCTTGGTTAACCGGGCTCTTGTCCCCCCCAAATAGATATGGTCTAATGCAATACTTTCTATAGAGTATATCATATACATAAGCTACTTTTATAATCATATAGTCAATAATATCATATTTTATTTTTTGGACCTTCAACTCCTCAAGAAACCACATACGGACATTTCATCAAACACTTAGAGGAAGTGTAATGCTAGTATAAAACCATAAAATATAGAGATGAAATCATGCAAGAAAATCCATTGTAAAACCTATCATCAATGCCGTGAAACACCCTCAAGCAACATACATCAAAACCCCTCCTCAAACTTACAATAGATAAAAGATTTATAGGTCAAAACATAGTAAAACAGTCATAATTTCACATAGCTTTAACATAGTGTGCAGTGAATTTCATAATGAGCAAGATCCATTTGTAAATCAACTTTAAATAATACAATTTGAGTAAAAGGAGACTTAGGTATCATGGGTGAAAGGAACTCATGAAAGGAACCCGCATACCTTAGCTTGGAGATGAACTTGGTGAAGATTGGAGATGGAGACTTGAAGCTTGAAGAAGAACCTTGAAGGAAAACCTTATCTTAGGATGAGGGTTTGGGACATAAATTTAGGAGTGATGGCTAAGTGTTTTAGTAAGTGTTAGGGAATGTTTAGGATGATATGAGGGTGAAATAAGGCTAAGTATAGTTAAAAACACTATTGGGAACACTAAGGCCCAAGACCCAAAAGCCTTGGACCAAGATAAAAATCACTAGCAATAAAATAGATAGGTCCATATTTAGTCCGAGATGCGGACCTATCGTGGAGGTCATATTAACATATGTCCATGACAAAGGCGCATTGCGGTGCTATTCCAAATTGATTCTAGATAAGAAAAATGATGAAAATTAAAATTGCTAATCATTTGCCCTAAAATTGGGGATAGCCTTTTTACCCCTTGAATAAGAATATGAAGTCAGATTTTTAATATCGTATATCAATTTTGAGATATATGGAACTAAAAATTTTGGGCATTCTGAGGCATATTTTTGGGCACTTTTTGGGGTCATTTCAGCGAATGTATTTTGGCTATTTATCCTATGTATGTATGATTATAAAATATGATTCATCCTTTAAGCCTAAGTATTCACTACTATGTTTTTACAAGATTTATGCCTCTTTTACAAGAAGGTATATGTATTCTTGTGGGATGATGAATTAACATAGATAGGATTGGAGGCAGGATAGGCTATCCCCAAGTTTAATGATAAATGTTAATAGATACACTATTCTCTTGAACTATATGCCTAACATAGGTTGTGTATATGTTTATGCCAATTTTAAGTTTAATGATGAACATTAATGGATACACCTTCGGCAAGTAGGTCATCGCCTTATCCATTGTTGCGTAGACAATGGAGTTCTAATTTATAGCTTAGTTGGTCTTATGTTGGTTAAGGTCCCATCCCCTTACAAGCAAAGTATTTTTACATTCATGCATCATACAATTCATAGCATATTGCTTCTTTCTATATATGTACCCATCTCATCTAACATTAAATGCTGGTTTAACAAGTTCATATAGATTGTATGACTATATATGTAGTACATTCAAATATACTAGTGCATACTTTTTGCCTACATGATCTAACTATGTAAGGACCAGAGACTACCTTCTTCCACCATTTGATAGCTAGATTAGATTTAAGATATTTGATGTGGTGAGTCCTATCTTCTGAGGTCAAGCCACCATTCCTCTGCCTATGTTGCTTCCATTTATATTATTCACTTGAGGGTGAGCCTGGGACATGCCTTGGCCCCGCCCTATCTTATGACTAGAGGCATTGTCGGACATTTTGTAGACTCTTGCACAGATATATGCTATGTGTTGTATTCAAAGATTATACTTATGACACCACACTAATAAGAACAACATCTCAACATATTGATAGGTAGTTGGTAAAACCAATAAATTGATATATAGATATTGACTATCCAGTTTAAGCAAACGAATGGAATATCAGCCTAATACCATCCTGAAAATAACTTAGCTGCAATCCCAATGCCTTTTTTTAATAGGTTTCTCTAGAAATAGAATAATAAAATATCATATTTGAAGTTTTAGGAATTTCCTGGATTTTGTGCCAAAAGTAGGGACAAAGCTTAGCCTTCACATACCTTTCCAACGAACATCTAAATGCCCAAAGTTTCTTCACGAGTGTTATTCTTTACATCCTAAGCATCACAACAACTATATCTACGTAACTTATAACCACCTATAAATAGTCCATAATTGAGCATTAATCAGCATATTTTCCATACAACATTTACTCAAGGAAACATTCGTAGAACTTCGTAAAAATGATCATAAAAAAGTCCTAAGATTATTACCCGAATACACCAGCTTCAAACGTATAATAACTAGCAAGAGCACCACTTCTTTCTACTCCAAAAAATAGCCCCAAACACAGCTAATAGGAGGAAAAATAATTACAAAGTGTATGGCACACATTTCTAGACACAAAGATGAATTTTAAAGGTAAAAATATGAAGAACTTACCTAAATAGCTTAGGGACCTTATGGGAGCTTTTTCTTTAATTTCTCTACTATTTTGTGATAAAAATAGCATATTTTTAGCTTTAAAAGGTCAAATTAGTTGACGCAATTAGGCTTGACCCAGCCCGGCCCAAGACCTAGTTTTCAGCTCGAGCAGTCACGATAAAACTGTCATAACTTTTTTTAAGATGGATTGATGCGTGACTTTGAGCAATGCAAGCTAGACTCAGAGGTCTTCAATTTAATAGGAAATTAACATTCTAACTCTTTATATGTTGGGAGATATGCTCTGAGACATCTAACCCAAATTTAAAAAAGATTTATTAATGAAGCTTACGGTTACTTTGGCCAATCTTTATCTCGCAACTTTCTTGTCCCATAACTTAATGTATGACCTTTTTTGGCCAATCCATTATTAGAAAATTATACACTCTTAGTCCCATCCAATAAGTGAAACATAATTTAAACCTTTCGAAAAGTGCAATGTGCCTCATGGGCCATTTCTTTAATCTTGAATATGTATTTACGGGATTCCTTTGAATTAAACTCCGAGTCCTTGGTATTATCACAAATTTGCACCCTTATTATCCTTAAGTTCCATCAGTGCTTAGTCATCATCCCACAAGAATACATATATGTACTTGTAAAAGGGGCATAAGTCTTTCAAATCATTTACATGCATACATAGGCCTAAAGGCCAAATCACTTTTCACAATCATGTCTACTTAGGCTTAAAAGCCAAACATACTTTATCATTATACATACTTGGATTAAAAAAGTCAAATTATACTTCATGTCATACATTGATGCATAGGAATAGCTCCATTAAGCACATATATGTATGAGAAAGGAGTAAGAACCCTTCGGGATAGCCTTTCTGCCTCTAACCCTAGTTCTATGCTCTTTCAAACATATAAATTCAGGGAAGAACAACCATAATTTCTCAAAGATTCATAATGTAGACATTATGTGATCACATTCTTGTCATACCCATACTTTACTTTAAAACATAAACACCATCATAATTGTGACTTAGCCCATATCATAAACTTCATGAAAATCATAGTTCATGCATTCATATGCTATGAATGAGATGAGAATAGTATAGACAATAGAGATTCAATCTTAAATGAACAATTTAATATAAAATTCAAGCAAATCCATAAATAAAATTCACATTCAAATCACAATATAGATTGGCCATGCTTAAATAAATCTTTAAGGGGACAATGCATAAGAAAATCTTCATAATATTTATGCAACTCAACATATTAGGCCTTAAATCACATTAAAATCAACAATAAAACATAGACCATATCTTAATTGAATCAAATAAATAATAAGTTTAAGAACCCATAATTAAAGTAAGTACTATTTTATGAAAATCAAAGTAAAAGAGCTTGGGATCTTCATGGTTGAAAGGGACCATCAATCAATCCCACATACCTTAGCTAACTAAGAAGAAGATAAAAAAGAAGACCCTTCCCTCATTCTCCAAGCTAATCTCCAATGGCTTACTTGAAGGGAGTTATTACATGAGATATTTTGAATAATTCTAAGTTAAAGGAATGAACTTGAATAAGAATAAAGGAGTATAACTCTTTTCAGGGGTTTAGGACGAGTTAGAAAGTCATAAAATACCCCTTACAAGTAGCCAAAATTATAGGAAAGCCATTAATGAAATGAGCTTTAAAATAGTACTAGGTGTCCCATGAAGAAGCTCCATGATCTGTTTAAACAACCATGAATATGTAGTGCTCCCGTGGAGCTCTTTTTTTCCAAAATAGAGGGAACACAACATGGACTGTCTTTGTGAAAATGGGCATAATGTCTTGATCTAAACTAGGAATCAGGTGAAATTGGATATGTTGGAAAGCTAATTCAAAGAGCTTTAATTTGGTAAATCATAGGCTACCCAATTCATTTTTTGCATAGAGATATATTCATTTAAAATTTAAGCCTTCCATGGATTCATATGAAAAACTTAGCCAATGGAATGCATTTGAACTTTGCTTGATGTAGGAGATCTATGAAGTGTGGAAGTGTTGTTGGAGCAACTAATCATCTCTTTTCTCACTTTTGGAAACCCTAGCCATTTGTGGAGTTGAAGAGAAAAGGTAAGATTTAATATTTTTTATGTGTTGTAAAGGTTGTAAGTATGTTGTAGTATGTTAAAATGGAGGAAATTCATGAAATATGTAATGTTGGAAGTAAGTTGTGTGTGATAAGTTTTTAGAGCCGTGTGGGTATGTATGGATTGCATAGTGTTGTGTTGTGTTGGAACTATGAATTGATGCCTAGTTAGTGTATTATGATCATTGTAGGGTAGAGGAATGATTGGAAATCATCCATATGTGTATGTAGTGTGCTAGCCAAATTTGTGAAAATTGTTAAATGATGATAAAGAGAGCTATTGTTGCTATGTTGCCTTTCGAATTGATTATTGATATTGCTAGGTTATTGTTATTGTTGTTGATTAATTGTGTCGAGTTGAATTCTCGTGGTGGCCTATGTTTACGGGGAAATGCTGCCCAAATTTTCGTAGAATTATGGGCAAAATTGGAATTTAATGCCTAAGAAGTCTTTAGCTAATGTTTGGTAAATAGTGACTTGTTTGTAGACCTTGGGCAGTCCGAAACATAAGTTGGATTTGGATAGCGTTTGGAATTTATTGGATAGCATTTGAGGTATGTAAAACAACCTTCCTTTTTGGCATGTCTTAGCAAAATAGGCTATGATACGAGCCTCGAGGAAACTCTATTCTCCCAATCCGAGCATGTGTATGATACATATTTGTTCCTTGGTATTCTTGTGTTAGTATCTTATAACTTTGATTATTATGTCTTTGGAATTCATAAGTTTCAACTCTGATCCGTATTTGTTTCTTGGTATTGTTGCATTAATATGTCATAACATTGATTCTTATGTTTTTGGAATTCATAAGTTGCAAAGTGTATGCAAAATTTGATTAGTTTTGAAAGAAGTTATTCTTTAATGATTTTAAAACTACAAACGTTCATAACTTTTACAAAAAGGCTCAGATTCCTTTGAAATTCCTCATAGGAATTCGTATGATCTAGGATGAGTATGTTCTTCGTAAGTTGGGCCAGTTACTCATTCGTGGGTCCCGCGATGGCCTTTATGTAATTTTAGTAACTTTTGAAAGAATATGTAATAATTATTCTTCCGATCTCAAATATGATTATTTTGCTTATCTTTTGGATTTATGACCATGATTTTATGCATATGATTACTCACTACTCCGCTCGTGCCTATTATGATATTGTTTGCCGGTTCTCGAGCCAGTTGGTTATCGTACGCATTATGATATGCTCTGGTGTTATGCTGTGTTTGGGTGAGTTCAGGGACGGCGATACGTAACACCTGGCTCACTTAGGTTTTTTGATGTGTTTGGTGCTATGCTGTGTTTGGGTGAGTACAGGGATGGTGATATTTAATGCCTGGCTCACTTATGTTATTTCTATATTATGTTATATGACGGGGATTTGGAGATTTAAAACTTTTTGGTGTTATGCTGTGTTATGGCGCCATTGACAGGTGGGCGACCATATTTCCGATGTCCTATGCATGATTTGTGTATAAAAGTAAATATTTTAATATTTTTGTACATGTATTTGCCTTTAATGCTTTCACTTTGATTATTACTCAAATTTATGTTCTGTATCTTCTGTTTTACATACTCAGTATGTATTTCATATTAACCCCCTTCTTCGGGGGCTACGTTTCATCCCCGCAGGTGCAGACGTACAGTTTGGTGACCCACCAGCTTAGGACACCTTTCTGCGTTGGTATACCCTTGTTCATTATTTTGTATATACTTATTCGAGGGTACGACAGGGCTCTGTCCTGTCCTATGATTCTATCAGTCTGTTTAGAGGTTTGTGGACATATAAGTGAGTGGGTTATGCCCAGTCTATTCGATGAGATTAGCATGATGTGTATATTGGGCGACTTTACCCGCCATGGTGGCCTAGTTGGCCTGTATATGTATATATATTATTTTGTTCACTCTGCGTGGCATCTGTTGGTATTTTATGAATGCAGGATTATTTTAGATAGTCCGTAAAACAAAGAAAACTCTATCAATTTTTAAAAAAAATATAAGTTGTCGGTTTGTAACTTAGCTTTGTGACTGTGTCTAGGTGCCCAATCCGGGCACCAGTCATGGCCCACGGGGTTGGGTCGTGACACCTATAATCACATCGAACTCAGTCATATCTAACTCTACCAAATCGGCCTTAGTATAGTGGCCATAAATAAATACCGAACAGTCTCTATAAACTCGACTGGCAATAATAGAATCCCCTATTGGTGTAGCTACCTCAAAAGGCTCTATCGGCTCAGACTCTATCCCCATTTTATTAGCAACCAAAAGAGAAATATGCGATAATGTAGAACTAGGTTCTATCAGTGCATACACATCTCGGGAAAAAAACTAGTAATATACCTATAATGACATTTGGCGATGCCTCCTGGTCCTGCTGGCTGGCCAATGCATAAGTGCAGTTCAAAGGACCGCTAGATTCAGGAACTCCACCACATCCCCTACCTCGGCCTGCTAGTGCTGGTATATCCTGCCCCGCAGGGCGCCGTGACTGGTACCCGATAGGGGCACCCACACAACATAATCAAATCAGATTATCACACAGTTACTATTCATTTTGCAAAAATTTGGGCAGAGTTTCCTCTGTATTATGGATTAGCCACCTGAAA
>DF360968.1:33253-47611 GCA_000787875.1 Solanum virginianum | reverse complement strand
AGACCCTAAATAAAGGAAAACAATTGAGGTGCTTGTAGGACTTAGGAAGCTAGCAGGTGAGTCAGCTACTTACTTAGCTTGAATTTGCGAGTTAAATGGAAATGAGACCCGACGTCAAATTATCCAATTTCGATTATGAATTAAATCTGAGTTAAGGAGGTATATTTAGCGCATGTCCTAGTACTATAGGTGGGCTGTATTTAAAAATCTTGAGCATATGTTTAGCATAATTTTCTCATAATAAGCAAGAGTATATATTGCTTGTGTTGATGCTGAAATTTCTGGACAACATGTGTTGTTGATGTTTTTGTGTGTTTTTCTTGTTGATTATGAGTTGTTTCTCTTCTTGGTTTGTTGTACTATAAGGTATTACATGTGTAGTAAACAAAAGTTGGATTGGCAATGATATAAACATGCTGCTTTGTTGCTTTTACAGTCCACAATGATAAGCTCTTATGTGTTGTCGCAATTGTGTTTTGATTGGAATATGTGAGCTGATATATACCTAGCTATTGCTCCACATTTTTAATGATTGATATGGTACTTTGCTGAGACAATGGAAGGCTGATATTGTGTGTAAAATAATGAGGAACAATTTAGTTTAAGTTGGGACAGGTTTTGGATTACCGACGTCGAAAAGTAGTGAAAAGATATAACGTTATGCTGCTCGTTTGTTTATTGCATAGAGTTGTCATGTGCCCTATTTTGTGGACTGTCATAAGGCTGATATGATGCTAATATAAGCTGTACATGATGTATGGCTGATAATGTGCATTTTAGAATATGATTATAGGCAGAAATATTGAAAGGATATGCTCGCGTGTTAATCACGCGCTTGCAGCTCGGGTGCTGTTCCTATGTGAAATTGGGTTTCTAAGATGTGTCTATTGGCTTCTAATGCTAGCTTTGTTACTTACCATGTTGTAGCTGAACATTTCGAGGAAGGGAAGGTTGTCTTAAGGTAATAGCAAGGTCATACAGCGAGGTATGTAAGGCTATTTGATTTCTTTTCACTTGGCATGAAACATTGATTCCTTATTGGTGCATAAAGGCGTACCAACTCTTAACATGACTACTAGCTATGTCTCCACTCTTTCATATGTTCATAAGCTGTCATATAGAGTTTCTTTCAAAGCTACATACTTACAAAGTTAGCTTCATAGCTATATACATATGTGGATACCAACTTACATGAGTTCTTGTTACCAAATAAAGTCCATAAGTTGCTTCATTTCATACGCATTTCATTGTTGATGTAACCGCATTTCATGCTGCAGGTACGGGTGCTAGTAGATCTCCCCGATAGGAGTACAAGGTATCCAGCTTTTGTCACTAAGCTCCAGGTTGCTTCGGAGCTTTGCATTTCTAGAGTTTACATTTTGTATTGTACAGTTGGTAGAGGCAGGGCCTGTCCCGACCCTTATCAGATACTTGTCACTGTTTAGAGGCATTGTAGACTATGTAAATTAAACTGTGGGCATGTTTTTGGATAGGGGGTAGCCCGAAAGGGTGGAAGAATCACCTAGCCAGGGATGATCCTATCACGGGGGGTAGCCCGAGGGGCTAAGGAAGAGCCTAGCCAGGGACGAACCTAATACAGATACCCCTGATCAGCTAAGTCTTTTATGATATGTTGTGTACAGATTATACAGATGTTATAGTTGGTTCTCCCGGGCCTTATCGGCAATGGGTACCAGTCCGCCTTAATGGGATTTGGGGCGTGACAATCACCCTCTAATTTGAGATTCAAGAACATTTAAATAAATACACTAATTTTACCCAGCCATATCATGTTTTACGTGCATAGGACTAGTACATGTAATGTGTGGGGTGTTACATCCTCCCCCCTTAGGAATCATTCGTCCTCGAATGTTAGCATAATTAGATAGTTTAACCATGTCCAACGTAATAAATGTTCAAATACATATACCTATTAAGGCCCCCAATTCTGCATGTTGCACTTCCTCTTTAGCTTCAAATAAGTGAGGGTATGTTGATTTCATCGCGTTCTCAGGCCTCCCATGTTGTTTCTTCTACTTGCTGGTTTCTCGAAAGTACTTTCACTGAAGCTATTTCTTTATTCCTTAGCTTTTTCATTTGATGATCTAGAATAGCAATAGGTACCTCTTCATAGGTGAGATTTTCTGTAACCTGCACATCCTCAATAGGAGTGATACGGGATAGGTCACATTAACATTTTTGAAGCATTGAGACATGGAAAATTGGATAAACCATTAAAAGTTTTTGGGGTAGCTCTAGTTCATATGCAACCTACCCGAACCTCTTAATAATTAGATATGGTCCTATGTAACATGGGCTTAGTTTTTCTTTCTTACCAAACCTCATAACCCCTTTCATTGGAGATACATTTAAAAATACCCAATCCCCTGCTGAGAATGCTTGTCCTCTCCTTCTAAAATTTCCATATGATTGGTGATTACTTTCGGCTGTTTTTAGCCACTTTTGTATTACCCTAAATTTTTCCATGTCTTGTTGTAGTAGATCTAGCCCAAGCAAGGTGGTTTCACTCATTTGAAACCATCTGATTGGCGACCTACATTTCCTTCCATACAAAGCTTCATAAGGTGCAAGCTTGATAATTGCGTGGTAGCTATTATTATAGGCAAATTCAATAAGTGGCAAGTGGTCTACCCAACTACCTTTAAAGTCCAATGCACAAGCTCGCAACATATCTTCAAGTGTCTGATTAATGCATTTTGATAGACTGTCTGTTTGAGGGTGGAAAGCTGTACTCAAATTTAGTTGTGTCCCTAAACTCCTTTCGAAGGACTACCAAAACTTTGTAGTGAATTGAGCTCCTCAGTCAGATATAATGGAGATTGGGATTGCATGTAGCCTGACTATCTCTTTGAGGTATAATATGGCATACTCTTCAGCTGTATTATCACTCCTGACTGGCAAGAAGTGTGCTAACTTTGTTAGTCTGTCAACTATTAACCATATGGAGTCAAACTTCTGAAATGACAGAGGCAAATAGGTAACAAAATCCATTTTGTTTATATCCCACTTCCATGTTGCAAGCACTATTCATTGCATATAGCCTCCTGGCTTTTGGTGTTCTACTTTCACTTGTTGGCAATTTGGTCATTGAGCCACAAATTTTGCAAGGTCCTTTTTCATACCTCTCTACTAAAACATTCCCTTAAGGTCATGATACATCTTAATTGATCCCAGATGGATCAAATATCGGGAATGATGGACTTCTTCCATTATCCTCTTCCTTAGTCCATTAATATCAGGCATACATAATCTAATTTGGCAATAAAGTACTCCATTTTCTGTAAGTTCAAAGCCCTTTATCCTACCCTAACTCACCTTTTCCTTAAGCGGTCATAGAATAGGATCCTCAAACTATTTTTCTTTGACCTCCATTACCATTGAAGACGCTACTGCATTATGTACAACAACCCCTTCCTTTGAAGTCTCAAGAAGGCGAACTCCCAAATTAGGTAGTTGTCGTAGATCCTTATCCACTCCTTTCCTTACCATAGATTGTAGGCTCTTATGATCAGTATATATGTCAACGTGAACCCCATACAAATATTGGTGCCATATCTTCAAAGTAAACACAACTACTGCTAGCTCAAGATCATGTGTTTGATAGTTTTTCTCATATCGCCGGAGCTGTCTGGATGAATAAGCAATTACCCTACAATGCTGTATCAGTACACACCCTAAGCTAACTCTTAAAGCATCATAATACAATGTATACCCCTCGGTGCCTTCTGGAAGTACTAGCACACTTGTAGAAGTTAGCTTCTTGTTCAGCTCCTGGAATATCCTTTCACATGCATCGTTCCATTGGAACTTGGTTGCCTTATGTGTCAACTTTGTTAGAGCTACAGAAATAGAATAAAAACCTTCAATAAACCTCCTGTAATAACCTGCCAAACCTAGGAAGCTCCAAACTTCCGTGGGTGTTATTGGTCTTGGCCAATCTGTCACAACCTCTATCTTTTGTGAATCAACCCTTATTCCTTCATCAGACAAAATATGACCTAAGAACGCCACTACGTTTAGCCAAAATTCACATTTAGAGAATTTGGCATACAATTGTCTGTCACGAAGAACCTGTAACACTTGTCGTAAGTGATTTGCGTGGTCCTCTTCTAATCTTTAATATACCAAAATGTAATCTATACATACTATCACGAACACATCCAAAAATGGGTGGAATACCCTATTCATCAGATCCATAAAAATTGCTGGTGCATTCGTTTATACCAGAATGTCATCTATGAATACTATCACGAACACATCTAAGAATGGCTTGAATACCCTATTCATCAGATCCATAAAAATTGCTGGTGCATTCGTTAACCCAAATGACATAATAAGAAATTCAATGTGACCATAGCGTGTCCTGAAAACAATCTTAGGTATATCTTTCTCCTTCACCCTCACTTGGTGATACCCTGATTCAAATCAATTTTTGAAAAGCATTTGACACCCTGTAACTGATCAAATAAATCATCAATCCTGGGGAGGGGGTATTTATTCTTAATTTTCACCCAATTTAACTATCGATAATCGATATATATTCTTAAGGTGCCATCCTTTTGGCATACAAATAACACTGGTTTACCCCAAGGGGACACACTAGGTCTTATAAAACGCTTCTCCAATAAGTCTTTTAACTGCTCTTTTCATTCACGCAATTCTATCGGGGCGATTCTATATGGAGGGATAGGAATAGGTTGAGTGCTTGGAAGTAAGTCAATACCAAAATCAATTTCTCATTCTGGAGATAAACCTGGAAGTTCTTCAGGGAACACATCAACAAATTTATTCTCCACTGGAACTGATTGAACAGTTGGTGATTCTGCCTCCATATCCCTTACTCTAACTAAATAACATATATACCCTTTAGATATCATCTTTCTTGCCTTAAAATAAGAGATAAACTTACCCTTTGGCGCCCCAATATTGCCTTCCCATTCAAGAACTGCCTCATTTGGAAAGTAAAAGTACACTCTCTTAGTTCAGTAATCCACAGTGGCATAGAAAGAAGCTAACCAAACCATACCCGTTATAATATCGAATTCCACAATTTCTAGCTCAATAAGATCAGCCAATATGTCACGGTCACAAATAGTTACTACATAGTCATAATAAACCTTTCTAGCCATAATAAATTCATCAGTTAGTGTAGATACTTCAAATAGTTTGTTCAATAATTTGGGTGTTCTCTCAAGTTTCCCAGCAACTAGTGGGATAATGTATGATAGTGTAGAACTAGGGTCAATTAATGCATATATATTATGTGAAAAGATGGATAATGTAACTATGATCACATCGGGTTATCTTCGAAATTTTGCCAACTCCCCAGAGCATAAGTGCGATTTTTGACTCTGCTAGAGCTAGCTGCCCCTCTAACACCTCTACCACGACCCGTAGGTGCTTGTTGACCACTAGCTATTGGAGGAACTAACGATGATGATTCAACAACTGATCTTGTAGGTTGTGTTATATCACCCATATGTCTCCTCGGCCAATCCCTCATCATATGCCCTGGTGCACCACACCAATAACAAGCGTCTGTCCCAACACGACATATACTTGAATGACTTCTTCCACACTGTTTCCAAGGTTGCATAGTGTTCATTTGCTGGCCTACTAAATATCTCGCTGTCCGGGCGCCTTGCCCTTCACTTCTTGGACCAAACTGATTTCTCCTAGACCCTATGATTTCTAAATTTAGTATCACTAGATAACCTAATTCATTTTTAATGTGTAGCATGTAGGACGGTAAGTTAAGTTAACCAAACCCTTTGGTCCAGGTGAGAGGCAAATTTCATGACGTAACTTGGCAATCTTTGTAGTGTCCATTACTAACCTTACCTATTCATCCCAGTACAACCTCCTCTTGGCCTAGTTTAGTTGATTAGACGAAAACACATCAATCAAATCCTATTAATAAAACTTTTTTCCTATTCATTACTACCTTGGTCCAGTCAGTAATAGTAGGCGGGTTCTAATATTTTCCACCCCTAGAAAACATGAAAAATGCATCAATCGAATCCTGTAAAATAATCTATTTTCCTTTTCATTACTACCTTGGTCAAGTCAGTAACACTAGGTGAGTTTTAATGTTGGCCACACTAGAAAACATGCAAAATTAAGAGAGTTAATTAATACATACATGTACACTTTCCAAGAATTATGAATTATCCGATTTTACGTTGTTAGTTCTTCATGGTTCCCACAACCCTAGTTGTGGATTTAGCTACTCACGATTTGTGTAGAAGCAAGATTTATGAATTGGAATAGCACAATAGAGCACTTACACAATTGAATTAAGAATAGCAAATCCAACTACAAGGATAATCGCAAGATTAAAGATGAAATCAAAGTACAAGTGTTTCTCAAAACTCATCAATGTTACCTCACTATTTTTTCTCTCTAATTCTAAAGTTCTCTATGTACTATATCTAGAAACTTAATGAAAAATAACCTAAAAATCAATTTATAATATTTAAAATACAAGTTCTAAAATAATAGGATAACTTGGTTGGCATAACTCACAAGTAGGTTTACGGGCTGTATTGCATTCCACAGCCCATAATTGGGGTATCGTATAGTACAATGCTGCTAGAAATCTAGGCTTCAAATTTATGATACCCCTCTACCACTGTAATGTGGTTTACGACCCATAGAGGGGTTTCGTCTGATAAATTTTCAGAAAGTCCCTTATCTTTGATCCTTAGGGCACGAACAATATTCAATGACTTGTAAATCATTCCATGACCCATCTGCATGTATGTAGAATCATCTTTAGAAAATCATCCTCTCACTAGAACTTTCCACAAAACCCAATGTAGGGCTGGTCAAGTGGACTATGACTTGTAAAGGGTCTCCTACTGTATCAAATTCATCCAATTCTGAACTATCTTCCCAAAATCAAGGCCAACCCTAGAATCTTGCATATATAACACAAAAACACATAAAAACAACTAACATCTCATTAAGAACAGACAAAATTCCAAGTTTTAAGCATCAAAAGTGTTGTATCTTGACAGCACATCAACACCCTTAGCTTAAAATTATTGCTTATTATCAAGCGACAGACTTAATCTCTATTTTAATAATACAGTCACACAGAGACCTCAACACAATGGCATACCACACAACTTTCTCAAACTAAAATTAGATAGCCATCTAGCAAACAAATAGAGACTAGTGCATGTGACAACACAGCTATGACATGTGAGGTACTATCAACAATCCATAATCTTTGAAGAAGTCTAGTACTAACAATGCAATACAAGTTGCTTCACAGAAACAAGTCCAATGTCAAACTCTCAATGATGTTTTCATGTATAACCTTAGGACAATGCAAAATCACTTACTCTACAAAAGATCTTCAAGCATCATGCCCAATACCATAGGATTGCCCTATACTCATGACTAAGACCTTCAACTATTTGGAATAGGATTACTTTAGAAATTTCTAGGCTTGTAATGTATGCTCAGGGGGCTTTAGAATGGTATTTTGGCAACATAGTGACTAGAGGTCCTCCTTGACACTGTGTTTTTCTACACTTTTGCCATACCAACTCTGTTATTTTCATCTCTTTCTCCCGTTCTCCTACTTCAAGCCTTTCTGGTGCTTTTTTTTTCATTTTTCAGCTTAGGCTTAACCAGCTATCCTCAACTTAGGCTTTTTACTTAGGATGAGGTGCACAATATCCGTCCTTAAAACCAGGGCCACTTTTGATAGCCTCGCTCAACTTAAGCATTTTGCCTCAGCCAAGGTGCACAATGTTCAAGGAAGGATCAAGGCTAATGTAGGATTTCACGATTAACAAGGTTAGGTTGATTAGGTGTTTTCAAAGAATAGGTACATGTTAGGCTCAAATATTAGGAATAACAGATATACTACAATTTTGGTTGGTCATTTAAGCTAAGTGGGCTTTTAAGGACAGTGGCCTAAGATCATTTCCTAATCTAATTAATCTACAGTCTAAGTTAGAATAACAGGGCATGTTTTGAATTAGCACATAACACATGGATTTTGCAAATTAAAGCTCATGCTCATATGGCACTGACTATATTATCAACAAAAGACTCTCAATTCTTGCTTTTTATCTCAATTTAATCTTACTTATCAGAACAAACATTGTCAACACACCTAAACATTCATGGTTGCTATCTAAACTACCAATCAAAATTATGGTGGGTATCATTTTTAAAACAAAACACAAAAGCATGCTATATGCCACAAAGTAATAGTACTTTATGGTATAAATATTGCCTAACAATCCTAAACGTGTCAGTTCAACAAAAAATAAATATCCATGTAAAAAAGAACACAAGCAAGAAACCCAGGATAAAAAATTGGGGTAATTATGGACCCAAACTACTCAGACTTCACTAAGGTCCATAACTATCCATACCTCAATCGAAAAAGAGGTGCATTGTCCCTAATGCAAGCAATCAAAGCAAAACAAAGTATAAGGGGTCAAAAGTCATACCTAGGCACCTAATTGCCAGTGTGTGGATGCGTCTGACCAACATCATCCAATGTGGTGGCCTCCTCAGTAGTAGCACTTTATTCAAAGAGGCAAGTACCCCTCACTCTCTCAAACTCTCGAGCCTGTTATCTCTGCTCCTCCTATCTTGACTCCCTCAAGGCAAGCTCGAGCTTCCTGCTCTATAAGCCTTGCATATGGTGTACTACATCTAGATAGTCATTATCTCTATGGGATATATTCTCATGAGATGACTAGATAGGTTCATCAGGAGCAAAAAGATCTAGCAACGCCATGGGGGGTGTGGTCTCTTGTAGTGTCACTAGTGCTGCTAGTGGTTTTGTCATATTGGATCAGAGCTATTGGATCTCTATCTAGATGGCTGTCAAGTCTGCTAGATGGGCGATGCTCAGGCTCATATGTACCCTCGCCTCAAAGGTATCAATACGGGGATCCATGAAAGAGAGATAATCCTAAATAGTAGCAACTATAAATGCCTGCATGCAACCCTTCAAGTCTAAAATCGCCTGGCAAACCCATGGCTTGATCTGATGAACACGCTGAGTAAATTTTGACTCACCATGGGATAATCTTTATGTCATAGCCTATATATATGGGGGACACAAAATCCATGCCCATATGAGTAGCCTATGATGATGTCGTCTATGGTGCAAGAATTGTCATGACCCAAGCCTAGGGGCTAGACGTGACATGGCGAATGGGGAACCTAAAGAAATCTGAAACAAGCCCCTTATCTTATGGGGAACCTGAAGGAATCTGAAACAAGCCCCTAACATCACAAATAACTTGGTACCCGACCCATAAAAAGTGGTGTCATATGGGGATTCGAACCCCTCATATCACCTGGGGACTCTTAACCCTTGGATCTTTCTCTTGGCCTCTAGTCGGGCAGTTAGCTAAGCTTAAGTAGTCTGACCATAAATGCAACAGTGGGACGTATCCCTAGCGAGAAAAAGAATCCCCTTAGTATACTAGTAGTTTGTCATCATCAAAATATGAATAATGGGGCCTAGGCCCACAAACCATCAATCATAGGGTCCTTGACCAAAAACTCAGCCACTACTCAGTCCATAGAATCTGTGTCTGCATCCTGGAATCACAGTCGCGACCACCAGGTCACAAGTCCACAAGGAGCGTCACCCAGGACCTGGACTCTACAGATGTAACCAACAGTGCTCAATAGTGATGGGGAGCGTCATCTCGGGTGTGATGTCAATAGTCTCTTACTCAAAAAGAATATTCGGATAAAAAATTCCAAGTCATGTCATGCCTAGGGTCAAGGTAAGCAACGACCCTCTCAAACTGCTATCTCACAGCATCCCTAACTACCACCCTTAGTCTCAGGTAAATAGAGAGCAACTCTAATGGCCCATGATAGTACACTCTAGCATAAACCCCAATAAAAAGGGTAAAACTAGGCTTTATAGGGAACCATGATATAATTTAGCTCACTGCAGGTAAATGAAGGTAAGAATATTATAATAATAGGGAAATCAAAAGTGTCCACAATAGATAGGCCAACCTGAATCATAATATGCTCGTAATCAAGTCATGGTATGATGTAGAATCAATGCACAGTCTCCCAGTCCATATATCTATGTAGCAACAAGCAACGTGTACTAATATAACTACAAGCCAAGTTAATATGGATGCCTGCCCCAGTCACTAGCTCATATTTGGCCCTTACTAGGCCCTTTTCAGTGTAAAGCAACTCACAGGGAAGCATCAGTATAACCTAAGCTAAGGCCCAAGAGGCTAGATAACTAAAAGGATGACACCAACCCGAGTCATATTGTAGCTTAGTAGTAACAAAGGATATTGCCTAAGGTAACAATGTGCTGACCCCCTAAAAACGTTCCCCTCTCAACTAAATGCCTCTTGCCAAGACTAACCTATATAACAAGTGTCTTATCACAAATCACCCAGAAAGCCCATAAGACATAAACACCACCTCGCTTACAAGGTTACACTCCCATCTCTAAGTACGCCAATGGCATAGTATCAACATATCTCTTATTTTAGGTCACAATTCTCCTTTAGCGTTACAATTATAACCGTCCCCAGAACATAGTATATCACCTAGTCACTAACCAGTAGAACAAGTACATAACCGATAATAATGAGCTTCCCTACAAGTTGAGTTTTGGGTGTTGGTTCATGCAAGGGTCAAATTTTAATGAGCATAACTTTTTGCACACTTGGAACTTGATAGTGCATGATATGTCAAATGAAATCCCTTTGAGGTAGCTTTCCAACTCACTTCGTTTCACCTCATTTCAAGTTTAGATGATAGAGCTATGATTATTTTCATGATATCCTCTCGTGAAGTGATGTCACACGGGCTCCTTGACGGGAAAAAGGTGTTTGACGGGTTGTTTGGACAGGCTTGAACAGGAAAATGCTATTTTTTACCTAAGGCATGTAACACGGCTAGTGGTAAGGGCTGTGTGGCTTGCCACTAATCGTGTGGTTGGTCGTGGAGTGGGGAAAAGTGAAGCCGAGTGAGCAAGAGAGGAGTTTTGGCTATGTATGGTGCCACAGACACCTTTGATGGGCCATGGCAGGTCAAATGAGCGGTCAAGTTCAGGCGTGGGATGGCTTATAATATTTATTCAAAGTATAGTTAGATGGACCACTACACGGACCGTGTAACATCTCACAACCCATGAAAGTGGCCCGTCAAAGTGACATTAATGCTAACTTTTTCTCAAGTGTTCCAATTATAATTTTTAGGCTATCTTGTCTCACGAGCACTCCACACAACAAGTCAAGCCTTTAGTGAGGCAACATTTTGAAAATTTTTCTATCCGTTCACTAATGGCAATTTCATAAATTCTAACTACTCCAATGACATTTTTATACTTTCAATGCTATCTTAACCTCCCCAAAAGACTTAAATCCTATTCCAAAGGATCAATCTCATTACTCTCAGCTTGAATACACTCTCAAATCCTCTCAAAAACCTCTACCAAGACCCCAATATAATTTCAACAAAACTCAAGAACGAGTTTTGATTTCAAGACTCCATTCCAAGCTTCCATTCTTTCCCAACTCAATTTCAAGAAACTTAACGTTAAGGTATGTGGGTTTCAACCATTGGGTCCTTTAACCCATGGTGCCTAACCTTCCTTTTTACATAAGTTATATGATTTCAAGTTGTTAACATATATGTATTACTTATTGTGAATTTTAACTATAAACTATGTTGGAGTTTCATATACTTATGATTGTTTGAGCATGCTTTGAATTAGGAATGGAAGATCTGTTATGTGATTTGATGAAGGGTTTTGATGTATCTTTCTTGAGGGGTATTACCAAGTGTTGGTGGGTGGTTTTACATTGAATTTTCTTACATGATTTCACTTTTGAATTGAATAATTTTGTACAACCATTGCACACCAGCCAAGTGTTTGATAAAATGCCTTTTCAAGGATTCTTAAAGTTTTGATGATCTATTGGTCGATTTATTAGTCAAGTGACTTTATTTTGATTTTGGGATTCCTAAAGATGCATTTAATTCATGAAAATGTTGATGATATTGTAAAGACGAATTAGGCTCTTTTCTTAAAGATTTTACCTCTTGTAAGCCTTTGCGATGTTAATGCAAGGGTAATGTTGATGATGATCCATTCTTATGTTTGAAGTTAGGCTTACCATTTGAGGTCAATGTTGTTAAGAGCTACTCATGTCATGTCTTTCGTTTTTCTTACAAGTTATTAAAGTTATAATTATTTTAAATATTTTGTGGGATTAGACTTAGCACCAAGTGGACTACATGCGAGTAACCAAGTCCCAAAACTATGTATCACCTTAGGCGAAGGGATTAGAGGCCAGTACCAAAATCCTTAAGAGGTGCTTACCCTTAATATGAATGGCTTGAGGAGAGTACCCATGTCACGACCCAATCCTAGGGCCTAGATGTAACCGGCAAATAGAGAACCCGAAGGAACCCCAAACAAGACTCATAGAATATTATTACACATCCTTGGTCACAAAAGCAATTAAAATAACAATAGGAGATAAGCATAAGCAAGGAAATTAAGGATAAGGGTAAACTTCCATATCATAACATCAAGAAACAAGAGAGTCAAGGCTCATAGTGTAGATATATAACATGTCCAATAACACCTCTACTGCATTGTTAAGAGCGGGGGCCATGACAAACAACCGAGCTCACCCTCATAGTCTATACCAAAATAAAGGTAAGATAGTCTTAGTACATAACAAGAGATCATAAGCAAAGTCCCCAAAATGGAGGAGGATTTTGGAGTGGTGCACCGGTTCCTGCATGATGACATCATATAAGCATTGAGTATTCTTTACTTCCTTTGAATGTACAGGAACAGAAGGATGATCAAGTGGTGGACCAATTCCTACATGTTGACATCATGTAGGCATAGAGTATGTGTTAGTATATTTGAATGTACTAAGTATGTAGGATGCAATACAACAAGTGATGGTAACATAATCAAAATGCATAAGCATAGGCAATGAGTACATATAGCAATATGGAATGCATGGAAGATGCTTGTAGCAAATCATACTTATATAGATCATAAAGTAAGTGTAACAAGTGATAATTCTTTGTGCAAGCCAAGGCCTACCACACCCTTAGATAGGCGCATGAGGTACAAACCCCTTCATGAGGTTGATTGAGTACAAACCCCCCAACAAGGTTGATGGGTACAAACACCAATATGAACTCCTAACAAGGTTACTCGGGCCTACCACCCCCAAAGCTAGGCAATTGAGGTACGAACCCCTCGACAAGGTTACCCAGGCGTACAACCCCCTGAGCTAGGCTTGGTCATCTCCAACATTATAGAAATAATATCATATATATATATATATATATACACTATTTCATCATCATATATACACATTCTTTTTCATCATCATTCCATAATCATTTCATCATCGTAAAGTCATTCAATTCATAAGACATGCATTGGACCTTCAATTCCTCCAGAAACAATAACCGAACATTTTCTCAAACACTTAGAGGGTGTGTAGTGTAAAAGCATGCAATTCAAGAGTATTATCATGCTAGAAAATCCAATGTAAAACCATCAATATAATCTTGGTAACACCCTCAAGCAATAAACACCAAAACCCATCATCAATTATAACATTAGATCTAAGATTCATAGCCCAAAACATAGTAAAACAGTCATAATTTCATAAACGCCAACATATTATCCAATGAATTTCATAATAAATAAGACCTATGAGTAAATCAACTGTAAATCATTCAAATTAGAGGAAGGAAGCTTGGGTATCATGGGTGAAAGTAACCCATGAAAGAAACCCACATACCTTAGCTCTGGAGATGTACTTGATGAAGATTAGAGATGGAGACTTCAAACTTGAGAGGAAATCCTTAGATTTGGAGAGGGTTTTGAGACTTGAATTTAGGAGCAAATTATTTGGCTAAGTGATTAAATGAGTATTGGGGAATGTTTAGAACTATATGAGGGTGAAAAATGGATAAATGTAGGTATTTTAACGGTTGGTAACACTGAGGCCCAAGACTTAAAAGTCTTGGAACGAAGTCCAAAAATGGACAAAAGATTACATAGAGGCGCACCCTTGGTGCGTTGTGCCAATGGTGCGTAAACCTCTCTGGAAATTTCATTTTATGATTTCAAAATTTTGATACGGTTGCTCTTAAATAGGGGTTCGACCCATTTTCCTGTCAATTTGACTCCCTAAACAAGAATATAAAGTCACATTTTTGATATCGCACACAAATTTTGAGATATATGGATATTACGATTTTAGGCACTTTCGAGGCACATTTATGGGCACCTTTTAGGATCGTTACAATATCTCCCCCTTGGGATCT
>DF360968.1:8818-29085 GCA_000787875.1 Solanum virginianum | reverse complement strand
CCATCACGAAGTTGTTTATTCTCGCCCTTGGATCGACAACTAAGTAAGGAGCAAACTTTGAAAGTTGGGTAAACTTGAGGGCATACTCCCTTACACTCATGGACCCTTGTCTCATATTCATAAATTTCACCAATTTGGCCTCCCTAATCTCAAGAGGGAAAAATTGATTAAGAAAGGCCGCCTTGAACTCTTCCCATAGAACCACATTGTTGACTCCCTTTTCCTCCTTTAATTGGTTGCACCATATTTGTGCTACTCTTTTGAGTTGGTAGACTACTAACTCCACCTTATCCTCCAGTCTCACACCCAAAATAGATAAAAGCTTGTAGACCTTATTAATGAACTCTTGAGGGTCCTCACTCGCCTTCGACCCATGGAATTCTGAGGGATTCATCCTTATGAAATATCTCACCCATGATGCTAGTGCAGGAGCATGAGCGGGTTGGGCCCCTTGGTTAACATGATTAGCCAGTGAGAGCATTCCTAAGCTTCGCACTGGATGGTTTCTCCTTTGGTGTGGGGGCTCATCTTTCTCTCATGTTAGTCATGATCTAACATAGCAAAGGAACATCATTAGGGGGAAAAACTTACTTCAACAATATAGCATGAATTAGAATATGAAGGAGGGAAATATTTCATAAATGTCTCATAACCTCCTACCATTAGTTGTGGTGTACAACACAACCATTAATAAGACTCTAATCAACATAGTGTGTTTGACTCCGAGGATCTAACAACCTAGTACTCTGACAACATCTTTGTCATGAACCAAGCCTAGAGACTAGCTGTGATTGGCGAATAGGAACCCCAAGGAACCCCAAACAAGCCTCACAGCATATCATTACACATCCTCTATCGTGAATGTAATTAAAATAACAATAGGAGATAAGCATAAGGAAGGAAATTAGGGCTAAGGGTAAACTACCATATAATAACATTAAGAAACAAGAGAGTAAAGACTCATAGCATAGATACACAACATGTCTAATAAAAGCTCTACTACATAGATAAGAGCAGGGGCCATGACAAATAACCGGGCTCACCCTTATAGTCAATACATGAATAAAGGTAAGATAGTCTTAGTACATAGTAAGAGATCATAACCAACATCCCCAAAATAGAGGACACACTAACAAGCTTGACAGATAATCTACAAGCCACGTGGAGGAGGAGAATGATCAAGTGGTGTATCAATTCCTACATAGTGGCATCATATAGGCATAGATTATGTGTTAGTATGTTTGAATGTACTAAGTATATAGGATGCAATGTAACAAGTGATGGTGACATAATCGAAATACATAAGCATAGGCAATGAGAATATATAGCAATATGGAATACATGGAAGATGCTCATAGTAAATATGCTTATATGGATCATGAAGTAAGAGTAAGGAGTAGCCATTCTTAGTGCAAGCCAGGCCTACCACCCCCTTCGATAGGAACATGAGGTACAAACCCCTTCATGAGGTTGATAGAGTACAAACCCCCCAAAAGGTTGATGGGTACAAACCTCCAACAAGGTTAATGGGTCCAAACCCCCAACAACGTTACCTGGGCCTACCAACCCACAAGCTAGCTGATCGAGGTACCAACCCCTCAATAAGGTTACTCGAGCCTACAACCCCCCGAGATAAGCTTGGTTATCCCCAACACTATAGAGATAACGTCATATATATATACATACACCTTTATCATCATATATATACATTCCTTTTCATAATCATTCCATTATCATTTCATCATCATAAAGTCATTAAATTCATAAGACATGCATTGGACCTTCAATTCCTCAAGAAATCATAACCGAATATTTTATCAAATACTTAGAGAGTGTGTAGTGCTAGTGTAAAATCGAGCAATTTAAGAGAGTTATCATGCTAGAAAGTCCAATGTAAAACCAAAAATAGATTCTCGGTAACACCCTCAAGCAATAAAAATAAAAACCCCCTGAACAACAATATGAAGTCAGATTTTTTATATCGTGGAAGGTTTTTGAGATGTATGAAAATTACGATTTCAGGCACTTCTGAGGCACATTTTTGGCACTTTTTGTGGTCATTAAAACCCTGAGACCAAGAACTAGAGACGAGTACCCAGTGCAAATAAAGCTTACCCCATTCCTCAAGATGGAGGGGCTACGAAAGTTTAATTACGAAATGCCATCACCTTGTTAGCCCATGCTATGGCCAACCAAATTGCCCAAGAGGCTCAAGGCCCTTATGCTCTCACTCTGGCCTCAAGGGTAAGTGACTTCACTAGGATGAATCCATCAAATTTCCATGGGTCTATGGTGGATGAGTATCCCCAAGAGTTTCTGGATGAGGTGTATAAAGTGTTGACTATCATGGGGGTGAATTTAGAGGAAAAGACAGAGTTGTTAGCCTACCGAGTGGCTCAAATATGGTTTAACCAATAGAAAGAGGAGAAGGGGAAAAATAACGTCATCCTTTGGGAAGAGTTCAAGGCGGTATTTCTTAATCGGTTCTTCCCTCTTGAGCTAAGGTAGGCCAAGATAATGGAATTCTTAAATTTTGAGGCAAGGGTCAATGAGTGTGAGGGAGTATGACCTCAAGTTTAACCAAGTCTCTAAATATGATCCACAATTGGTTACCGACCCGAGGTCTAGAATGAATATATTTGTGATGGGTGTATCTGATTTGGTGAATAAGGAGTGTCGTGCCTCTATGTTGATAAGTGATATGGATTTGTCCCACCTTATGACCTATGCCAAATAACTTGAGGGGGAGAAGCTTAGAAAGAGGAGAAGTAAGGGATCCAAGAGGGCTCCATTTGATGGTAGCTTCCATGATCAAGAGTCTGACGATAATCAAAATAAGAGGATTGCCAAGGATAGGGTGGCTAGCCCCAAGTATCAAGGTGAAGGTGTTGGTGGAAAAGTTCCTACTACATCCAACAAGTGTGGAAGGTGTCATCCGGGGATTGTTTAGTTGGTTCAGTACATATTTTGGTATGGTGGAATGGATCATAAGTTCAGACATTGCCCGTGGGTCCCTAAAGATCATAAGGATAGTCATCGATGTTCTCAACCATACCCCTTTAGGAGCTACTAGGCTTGGCATGGTACTTTGCAGATAAGTTGAAGGTTTTGATTTTGATAGATTTGGGTTCCACTATTCCTTTCATTATTCATTTTTTGTTGCTTATGGGCTTCTTGTGTGTCTGGAGCTATTATGTGAACCTTTAGTGTCTCCACCCCTCCCCTTGTTAAGTCTACTATTGTTAGAAGGTTCATATGTACTGTTCCATGTTCATATTACATTAGGTCTTGCTTTATGACTTGTTGGACTTGATATGGTGGATTTTGATATCATGCCATTGCATGGATGGGTTACATACATATTGTGTCCCCATTGGTTGTAGAACCCATAGGGTCAAAAATCTAATTCCCTATTAAACCCTTCTTGAGTGGTAGTGGAGAGGTAGGTTCATTTCTTATCTTAAGGTCCAATTGATTCCTAAGGGTTGCATTTATCATCTAGTAAGAGTAGGAATGTCGAGTCTAAGGTCCTTCCTATTGACCCGTTTATGGTGGTCAATGAGTCCTTGATGTCCTTTTCGATATTTTTAATTTGGGATAGTGCCTTTTGGTGTGGATAGTACACCGACTATGTCTATGTGTTTCATGAATAGGGTCTCAAAACCCTACCTTGTCATGTAAATGGTGGTCTCTAGTAATGGAGTATTAATTTATTTAGAGCTTGCGGATCATTTGAGGGTGATGATTTGAATTTTGATGAATGTGAGGTTGCTTGTTCATTAGTGGAAGTAAGAATCCTTGGGGTGACAAAAAGGAGTGGTTGGAGAGTTCACCGGTTGACTAGGTTGGGAATGATATTGGGTGAAGTTGAGAATCAGGGTTCACTTCCAATAGGGAGATGGTGACTTCAGGTACCAAGGTGGGCTAGGTATGTATAAGGTTTATAATTAAGCCCAAGGTATAAGGGTCATTATAGGTAGTTGAGAAGAATTGGTAAGGTGGCCTATGATTTAGAGTTGCCTATGGATATGGGTATGGTTCATCTGGTTCTTCATGCAAATAGGTTGAGGAGATGTGTTGGTGACTCAAGTGCTATAGAGCTCTTTGAGGTTGTGGGTATTGTGGAGGATGAGTCGGCTTAGGAGAAGGTCCTAGTGGAGATATTGGATGTATAGGTGAGAAGGTTACTTAATAAGGATGTAGTGCTCATCAAGGTCCTTTGGCAGAATCTTAAAGTTAAAAGTGCCACATGGGGAGCCGAGGCAGTCATACAAAAATGATATCCATATCTCTTTCACTCTACTAAAGCACAAAGTACTAATTTTTCCCCTATGTGTTTTCAACTCTTAAGTTTTGAGAGTTATGTCATTGCATACATTCATGTTTATATTGACAATTTTATCATGATTTTGATGTTCATGTTGAGATTTTTTGAAAATCATGTTTAAGTACAATTTTATCATCCATGCTACGCTAAAATCTTCATGATTACTTTCCTAGTGTACGTTTCTTTGACATTTGGGGATGAATGTTCCCAAGGGGGAGATATTGTGAAACCCTGTAACTACATACTCTTAGGTACCCATGTTTCAACTCACATTTGGTATGACTTCTAGTACTTAGACAAGTTCAAGACTTCCCTACGAGTTGAATTTTGGGTGTTTGTTCATGCATGGGTCAACTTTGAACAAGCATAACTTTTATCATACTTAGGACTCGATGGCCCACAACATACAAAATGAAATCCCTTTGAGTTAGCTTTCCAACGCACTTGGTTTCGCCTCATTTCAAGTTTGGATACAGGAGTTATGACCATTTTTGTGAGACCTTCCCATGCAGTGATATCACACGGGCTCCTTGACTGGCAGTGAGGTGTTTGGCAGGCCGTTTGGATAGCCTTGAACTCGGAAAAGCCATTTTTTGCCTAAGTCATATGATACGGCTAGTGACACAGGCCATGTGGCTTTCCACTGACTGTGTGGCTAGTCGTGGAATGGGAGCAAGTGAAAAGGAGTGAGCAAGAGAGGAGTTTTGGCGAAGTATGGTGCCACAGGCACCTTTGATAGGCCGTGGCAAGTTAGATGAGCCATCAACTTGGGGCGTTGGCTGGCCTAAAACATTTTTTCTAAGTGTAGTTGGAAGGTCCACTACACGGACCATGTAGCATCATACGGCCCGTGAAAGAGGCCCGTAAAAGTGACGTTGACGCTAACATTTTCTCAAGTGTTCCAATTGCAATTTTGAGGCTATGTCTTGTCTCAGGGGTACTACACACAACCCGTAGAATGCCACATAAACTGGCAAGCCTTCGGTGAGGCAACACTTTAGCAATTTTCCATCCATTCACTAATGGCGTTTTCATAAATTTTAACTACTCTAATGACTTTTTTAGACTTCCAATGCTATATTAATTTCCCCAAAAGACTTAAACCCTATTCCAAAGGATTAAATTCATTACTCTCAACTTGAATACATTTTGAAATCCTCTCAAAAGCTTATACCATGTCGCCAATGCAAATTCAAGGAAACTTAAGAACAAGTTTGGATTGCAAGACCCCATTTCGAAGCATCCATTCTTTCCCACACTCAATTTCAAGAAACTCAAGGTCTAAGGTATGTGGGTTTCAACCATTGAGTCTTGTCACCATAGTGCCTAACTTTTCTTTTTACATAAATTAAATGTTTTCAAGTTGTTTAGTTATGGGTACTACTTATTATGAATTTTGACTA
The DNA here is from genome assembly GCA_000787875.1 of Solanum virginianum. Taxonomy (NCBI): domain Eukaryota; kingdom Viridiplantae; phylum Streptophyta; class Magnoliopsida; order Solanales; family Solanaceae; genus Solanum; species Solanum virginianum. The sequence goes on along the minus strand of DF360968.1, from coordinate 23,355 downwards.
TAAACTATGTTGGGGTTTCATAACCTTGTGATTGTTTAAGTATGTTTTGAGCTATGAATATAAGATTTAATATGTGATTTGATGAATGGTTTTTGATGTATCTTGCTTGAGGGTATTACCAAGTGTTGGTGGGTGGTTTTATATTGAATTTTCTTGCATGATTTCACCCTTGAATGGCATGATTTTGTACTACCATTGCACACCCGCCAAGTGTTTGATAAAATATCTTTTTAAAGATTCTTAAAGTTTTGATGATCTATTGGTTGATTTATGAGTCAAGTGACTTTATTATGATTTTGGGCTTCCTAAAGATTTGTTGAATTTATAAAAATTTTGATGATATTGTAAAGATGTATTATGCTCTTTTCTGAAAGATTTTACCTTTTGTGAGCCTTTGATGTTGATGTTAATGGAAGGGTAATATTGATGATGATCCATTCTTATATTTGAAGATACGCTCACCATTTGAGGTCAATGATGTTAAGAGCTACTCGTGTAATATCTTCCATGTTTCTTACAAGTTATTAAAGCTATAATTATTTCAAATATTTCATGGGATTAGACTTAGCAACGATTGGAGTAGAGGAGAGTACCAAAGTCCCCAAACTACGTACCACCATTGTCGAAGGGATTAGAGGCGAGTACCCAAATCCCTAAGAGGAGCATACTCTAAATATGAATGTCTTGAGGTGAGTACCCTAGACCAAGAACTAGAGGTGAGTACCTATTGCTGATGTATATGCATTTAATTATGTTACCTATCTCTTGTTGCATTGCATCCTACATACTTAGTACATTCAAACATACTAACGCATAGTTTATGCTTACATGATATTATCATGTAGGAACCGGAGCCCTACTTGATCATCCTTCTCCTATATGTGGCCAGTACAATTTCTCTCATAGCAAGTTGGTGAGTCCTCAACTCTGAGCACATATGTCTCTTGATTTTCATGATTTATATTGACTTTCTCTATTTTGGGAACTTGTGACTATGATGGTGATCCCGAAGATTTTCATGGCCCCCACTCATATCTTTGTAGTAGAGGTGTTGTTGGAACCTTATGATGTATTAATGCTATATTGTATTGGCTTGTCATGTTTCTTTGTTGTTAAAGTTTCCCTTAGCCACATTTATCCCTATTTACTATCTCTTTTTATTATTCAAATGCTTCCGCGACCAAGGATGTGTAGTGATATGCTAAGTGGCTTTTTGGGGTTCTTTTAGGTTCTCCATTTGCCATGTCATGTCTAGGCCCTAGGCTTTAGTCGTGACACCCCTATTCAGTAACATTAAATAATTATCCCATTCCATGAATCGCAACAGTATCCATCAGTGCTTATAAGCCACTAAACTCCTATGACACCACACAGTAGTCAGCTTGACGAACACAATTATCCACTCACAATGGCCATAAAAGGTCTCGACATAACCCCTAGAATGTCCTCCACAACAACATCCTTTAGCAATATCAAACAATTATCCAACTCAATAAAGTCATACTAGGATACATGTAACTCATCCGGAATACACCATCACAACATCAATATATGGAAAGCAGAATATATAATAGGAAAAGCTAGAGGTAGGGTGAGCTCAGATGCAACTAGCCCAACCCATCTCAGAACCACTATGTTTGCAATCTCAAGTTGTACAAAATGACACTCATGGTTGTATAACCCTGGGTGTCAATTCAGAGCTATGCTCATTCTATCTTGAACACCTGAGACCCTTGCTAAGGCTGTAACATATTTATACCATATGGGCCTAACTTTGTAGGCTCAAACCAGCCAACTAGAGTGCTGTATCGATAACCACAAATTAAGAACAAGTCAATCCTCCCACAGGGTAATAGCAAAACCTAGGCAATCTGACATATTGCTCAACCTGTGTATCAAAAGCATGATGGATCACCATATCAAATCCCTGACAAATAAAAGGGACCTTCTAGTACCTCAATATCTGACATAGGGTAAACGAAACCCAAAACCCATACACAAGTGGGCAATAAACTAAGCAAATGCAACTAACTATATGAAACCATAACCCAATGTAAAACAACCTGACAAAGTGATCGACATCCCCATTGGAAAGCATGGCTAGGAATTCGAGTAATACAATTCCAATCGGCTACCAATTATAACAAGTTCCCAGGGCGAAGGGTCGGCAACTCAGCTGATAATGAAACTATATCCCATCAAAAAATAGAATCCAACTAAGCCTTCAGGCATAACATCTTATAATCGAATCATCCAAAAACCAGGAGAGCTGCATAGCAACAAATCCTCACAACAGAATCATAACCATAGAGGGACAAGGTGGTAGCCAGGGGCATGATTGACAGTTAGCCTCTCAAATACTATATATGCCAATATCAGGATGCATACTGCAATAGGGCAAACATCTAAACGACCATATGTAATAGTTTGGCCTACATTCAGCCACCAATAGGGTATACTCGTAACATAGGCGACAACTACTTAGAATCTCACAAAGCATACATACTCATCAACATCAAAAACATAATAGGCGAACCCTATAGGTACATAATCAAAATGAATATCTGGAAGGCACCAATTATTAGCCTTACGTCAATCATAACTTATCTCGCCTATAGGATCTCTATCAAGAGTTCTCACAACTCATATAACCTTTAACCAACTACTGATGTATGGGTATACATATCACAAAACTCCATCCCCAACAACATCTCTCGTAGCACAATACAAAGCCACCACTAATATAGTACTAATCATAAAGCCTGCCTTTGAGGCCCTTCTACATTCTCAATGCCTATAAGCTTCCTTATCTGGTTGTTACAACTCAAGGGAATCTATCCTCTACTCAAGGGGTCCGGGGGACTACTGCCTATCTAGGACTGACGATGCAACACTTCCCTTGGTTGAAGTCTAGCCTCTACGTGACATCAATGCAAAGGAACGAACAAAGAATATTCTCAAAAATCCCCAAACCATTGACAAGAGGCATAACAGAATCAATAACACAGAAAAGTTTCTAAACATCCCGTAGCCTCCTAGAAAGCCATAGATGTCTCTGTCGCCATAACCATGACTCTACTAGAGGATAGCTTTGTAAAACTTAGACAAGTGAACCCTAGACTTTGATACCACCTTATCACGACTCGATCTAAATCATGATGGTGCATGTTATAACTGACCTATAGACAAGCTAATTACCCATCTCTAGGATACCTGTCCTACCTTTCTAGTCCAAACCATAACTAATATGATAATATACATCACTAAAACCTACCCATAACCTAGAAATAAATTGTACAAAACTATAGTGAAATAAGAACAACTCATGTACATATATCAATAATCGTAAAATATACTAAACTAGGAGTGCACCAACAATACCAAAATCTATTGTACAAGGCTGATGTATGGATAGAAAAGATGGCCATCAGCATAAAGGAGACTTTGAAAAAGCCAGAGCTGTCAGTTCTCCCCAAAAGTCTCCTAAGCACTCCTTAAGTTCCCCAATTAAGCTATCATTGTTGGTACCTAGACCTACACCATGGGAAAATGCAGAAGTAGGGGTAAGTATAAAAAAGGCACCTAGTAGGCATCATAGGCAAATAGAGAGAAACAATAACCATATATAATGCCCAAATATTAAGAGAACTATAATAGTGTAGTAAAACAAAATCAGATCAAGGCATAAGTATGTCGAGAAACCATCAAACCACAACTAAACTAAACTAAGTACTAGACATTGATACTGACTGGCGAAGACTGCGCCTCATCCCACAATAACCTTTAACTGCCCCCAAGTGTTGCACGTGGGCGCAAGGGCCTAGTAACTATGCATGTGCACTAACTAGGCCCTTATAAGCCTATAAGGTACACCTGCGCACAATAAAAAGTTGACATATCATCATAGAATACCTTAGAACTATCACATAATCCCATAGAACCATCATAGAGCCCTGCTCTCCACATCATCAAAATAAGGGTCAGTTATTCATGGGTCTAAGGCTCTAGTGTCTAAGCCTAAAGGCCCCATGAACCCTAATAAGCCCACAAGGTACATCCGCACACAATTAGGGTATGATAAGTTGAGTGGATCCATGGGTAAACAATTGGGCCCTCGGCCCCTAACATCAGAAATAACTGGGTAGCTGACCCATCAGAAGTTGTATCACTTATGGATTCGAACCCCTAATATCACCCGAGGACTCTAGCCCTTGGGTCATCTGACCCGGCCTTTAGTCGGGCAGTCAACTAGGGCCAACTGGTCTAACTATAAATATAATGGTGGGATATATCCCCCACGGGAGAATCCCTTTAGAATACTAGTAGAGTGTCATCATTAGAGTGTCAATCTTGAGGCCTAGCCCCACAGATAATCAATTATGGGGTCCTCAACCCAAAACTCAGCCAGTGCTCAGTCCTCAGAATCTGCATCCGCCACCCGGCATTATAGTCGCAGATGCTAGGATATAACTCCATAGAGAGCATCACACATGACCCAAAATCTAAAGACGTGACCATTGGTGATCGATGATGATGGAGAGCATCATTTAGGATGATATGCCAATAGTCTCTCACTCAACCAATGTATCTAAATCTAAAATTACAAGTCATGTCATGCCTAGTGTTAATGTAGGAAATGACGCTCTCAAACTTGTATCTCATAAGATCCTTAACTACTGCCCTCAATGTTAGGTAAGCATAGAGCAAGTCCAATGGTCTAGGATATTACACATGAGCATAGACCTCAATAAATAGGGTAAAACCAGGACTATTAGGGAACCATGCCATAATCTTGCCCAATGCAGGTAAATAAAGGTAAAAATGCAGTAATAAGAGGGATATCATAAATGACCACAATAGATAGGTGTAATAGAATAATAATATTCCCATAATCAAGTCAACATATGATGTAGAATCATTGCATAGTGTCCTAGTCCACATATCTCTATAGCAACAGAAAATACACACTCATTCAGCTGCAGGCCAAGTCAGTATGCATGCCTGCCCCAAGCATTGGCTCATATTCAGTCCTTATTAGGCCCTCTCTGTTAAAGCCTAGATAATTAGAAGGATGAGACCTACCAGGATCATGTTGTAGTTTAACAACCACAAACAATATTGTCTAAGCCAACCATGTGCTAGCCCACTGAAAATGTGCCCCTCTCAACTATATGCCAATTCGTAGGACTAACCCATATAACTAGTGTCTCATCATAGATCGCCCAAAAATCCCATAGGATATAAGTTATACCTTGCTAATAAGGTCACACCCCTATCTCTAACCCGTTAGTGGCTCAATGACAATGCATCTCGTATTACAAGTCACAAGGCTCCTTTAGGGGTGTAACTATGATCGTCTATAGGCCATGGTGTATCTCCCAAGTCGCCATCCAGTGGCACAAGTACATAACTGAAAATAGTAGTTTAAATGATCATATACACCACAAGGCAACAAAAATCATGTTTAATTCTAAAATTCAACCACAAGTGCTCAAATCAAATACAAATACTAGATTCAGTGCATAGGGTAGTATGTCACACGTGTCCACCTCCTAAGCTAGTATATATTGGTAACCTCAGGTCACACACAAATGTACAAGCAAAAGCCAAGCTCAGTGTACGTACTTGTCATATGCTCGTAGTCTTATTCAGGCCCACTCCTAGTCATATTGTGTAAGAACTCAAATAGTATAACAATTATAGCCAACAGAACCCTCAATGTAGAAACTATTTTCCCATAACATCATATATAAAAAATATACAAATCATCTCCGCCTATATACATCATATACTCCAAAACTCAATCCATAAATAATATATTTTTACACATTGTAGTCGAAATATACATGAATTTCAGCTCAGTCTGAGGTTAGAGAAAGCCCAGTCTACCTAGCATCTGACCTCTCATGCTCTGTGTAAATCCAATCAAGCCTTTCCCTCTAAATCACTTTCTTATGTTTTTCAGCTGTCAAAATATGTCACATGATCGTTATTGCTGATTTAGCTGTAAACACTCAAAAAATGGGTAAAATTATATCAATTATGACTAAAAGGGGGAATATTAGGGCCTATTCCTAAAATACTGAACGAACCCCTATAAAATGTTCCCCACATCTCGAGTCCATACCTAGAAATTGAGCCCAAAATAGATCTCAGAAGACATAAAAATGGTGCAAAAACAAAGTTGCATTTCTTATCAAAAACACTCTTACAAACTTCTCGATCAAACATGACAAAAATATAGCCAAATTGATAAGATCCAAGTATACCACAATGTTCCTCTCGGAAAATAGAATAACTTAGACAAATAATTACTTAATTTCATTGAGAAATGCACAAGATATCATACTGTAAAGTTTCCACTAATTCTAATATATGATCAGGAAAAGAGTAGAAATAAGGGCATAGGGACTAAGGAAAAACCTTCATTTCATAAAAACGTCAAGAGAGTCAAGCTCATAACATCCTTACATATTTGTCCAATAACACCTCTAAACATAGAACTTAGCAGAGGCTAAGACAAGTAACTAGGCTCACCCTCATACTAATGACATTAGGTACTCCAAAGATACGAGGTATAGTCTAAACATAAGTACGAAAGAAGATAGATATTGTCCTCGGACTTGAGGACTCACCAAAAGCTAAGTTGAACAATCCGTGTAGCCACATAGAGTAGATTCAATAGGAGCTCAGGTTCCTATAGGGTAATATCATTTAGGCATAGTGTATTGGTTAGTACATTTGAATGTACTAAGTATGTAGGATGCAATACAACAATAGGTAGGCAACATAATGAAAATGCATAATTAGGCAATAGATGAGCATATAACAACATGACATGCATAAAAGATGCTTAGAGTAAATGATGCTTACATAGAACATAATACATGTGTAAAAAGAGACCCTTATTATTGCATATCAAAGGCCTATCATCCCTTAGAGGGGTGAATGAGGTACGAGCCCCTCAATAGGTTGATGAGGTACCAATCACCCAACATGGTTGATGAGGTACAAACCCCCCAACATGGTTGATGGAGTACAAACCCACCGATGTGGTTATCAAGGTACAAACCCCTCGACATTATTGCATAGGCCTACCACCTCCCGAGTAAGGCAGTCGAGGTACAAACCCATCAATAATGTTACCCGGGCCTACAACCTCCCGAGTGAGGCTTTGTCAATTCCCAACACTATAGAGATAATATCATATACATACATTCTTTTCATCATCATCATATTGTCATTCAACTTATAAGACATGCATTGGACCTCAATTCCTCAAGAAATCATAATCCGGATATTTTATCAAACACTTGGCGGGTGTGTAGTACTAGACAAAATCATGCAATTCAAGAGTGAAATCATGCAAGAAAATTTGAAGTAAAATAGCCCACCAATACTTTGTAATACCTTCTTGCAAAATACACTGAAACCCCTCATCAAATCCCAAGAGAGATCACGGTTCTAAAGCTTAAAATATATATAATCATAATAGGTAAATCATCTTATGGTATAGAATTAAAAATGAGTAATCATGTATTTTTAACAAAACTTTCATAAAAAACCAATATAGTATATAGCAATAATCTCTAATGAATAATATCCATAAGCAACATAACTTGGAAACATGTAATTTTTATAGAAATGGAAGATTAGGATTCGTGGTGAAAGGTACCCATGAATGAAACCCACATAACTTAGACCTTGAATTTCTTGAAATTGAGTTGTGAAAGACTTGCAGTTTGAAAGGGAGTCTTGGAATCCAAAGCTTGCTCTTGAGTTTCCTTGAATTTGTATTGGGGTTTTGATGGAGGCTCTTGAGAGAATTTGAGAGTGTATTCCAAGTGGGAGGAGTGAATTTGAACTTTAGAAATAGGGTTAGCTCTTTAGAAGGTGTTATGATAGCATAGGAATTCCTAAAATACCAATAGAAATGGATAAATTTACAGAATGCCATTAGTGAGGCAAAATTTGGCAAAAACCCATATATACCCATGTACATACAAGTTCTATGAAAATGACATAACCTCTTCATCCGAACTCTAAATAAGGTAAAATCAAGTGCGTTGGAAAGATAATTCAAAGAGCTTCAATTTTGTAGGGTATGAGATACCCAGTTCTTTGTGTGTTAAGAGATATTCCCCTTTAAAGTATACCCTCATATCGGTAATTGTGCAAAACTTAGCCAACAAAAATTCCTTTGAACTTGACTTGATGTCGGGGACACATGATGGTCTTAAATGACATCAATAAGCTTGACGTAGATTTGAATGATGGTCTTAAATAACATAAATAAGCTTGACTTAGATTTAAATGAGAGCTTAAAGCTTGAATGAGTTTCTTAAGATCTGGAAGTGAACTTGGGGCAGTTGAATTATGTGAAATATTTGCTTAAGGGTTTGAGAGAGTATTGAGAAATGTATTGAATGATATGAGGGTGAAATATGGCTAAGTGTAGATATTTTCATGTATGAGAAGACTTAGGCCCAATACCCAAAAGCCTTGGACCCAACTAGTAAAACTGGACAAAAATACTCCTTTTCTGCGTCCCTGGCGCGTCGCACTTGGGGCCTAGCTCACTAGAAATTGCTCACTTTGAGTTTTTGAATATTCATACAGTTGCTCTAAAATTTGGGTTAGACCCATATTTCACTTAATTTTTCCTCCTGAAGAAGAATATTTAGTTCAATTTTTGATATCACGCACGAATTTTGAAATGTATGGAGATTATGATTTTGGGCACTTCTGTGGCTCATTTTCAAGTACTTTTGGGGTCGTTTCACTCCCAAATGTCCATTTTTGTCTAGGGAAACCCTTATTTTGCTGAAAGGGATGTCTGGAGGTGATTTTACCCCCCATGGGCTTTTTGTTAAAAGTTATAGATAAAGAAGTAGGACTCTCACTTTATTGTAGGAAACTTCATTGGAAATTATGATTACACCTAGGATCCAGAATGTCAAAATCCATAAGGTTACATAGTTCATTTGCAAAAATTGTACCCAAAAGAGCCAAAATGATGAGAAATGAAATGACCCCAAAAAGTGCCCGAAAATGTGCCTCGAAAGTGCCCGAAATTGTAATTTTGATATATCTAAAAATTCATACGTGATATCAAAAATGTGCCTCTAGTGTGCATCCGTGCCCCTTGGGCAAAGCGCCAAGGGCACACTACAGTGTTATTTTTGTCCAGTTTTATTGAGTTGATCCAAGTCCTTTGGGTTTGGTTGTAAGTGTTCCCATCCGTGAAAAAATTTATAATTAGCCTTATTTCACCCTCATATCATTCAAGACATTCCCAAATACTCTTTCGAACACACAGATAATATTTAATATCAAAATTTCAAATTCCAAAACTCATCTGGATCTTAAGGTTCTCATTCAATTATCAAGTCTCAATCTCCAATCTTCTTTAATGACTCTCCAAATCCTAGATATGTGGGTGCCTTTCACCTATGATGCCCAAGCTTTATTTTACCTAAAATTCCATGATCTAAATTAATTTACTCATGGGTCTCATTTATTATGAATTTTACTGTGCACTATGTTGGGGTTTCATGAAATTATGATTATTTAGTATGTTTTGAGCTATGAATCTAAGATCTATTGTGAAATTTGATGAATGGTTTTGATTTATATTGCTTGAGGGTGTTACCAATTATCTATTGATGATCTTATGTTGAAATTTCTAGAATTATTCTACTCTTGAATTGTATGATTTTACAATAGCACTACACACTCGCCAAGTATTTGATAAATGTTCGAGTTATGATTTATTGAGGAATTGAAGGTCTAATGCATGTCTTGTGAGTTTAATGACTTTATGATGATGAAAGGAATGTATGTATATGATATTATCTCTATAGTGTTAGGAATTGAGCAAGCCTCACTCGGGAGGTTGTAGGCCCAGGTAACCATGGTGAGGGGTTTGTACCTCGATCACCTCGCTCAGAAGGTGGTAGACTCGTGTAACCATATCAAGGGGTTTGTACCTTGATAACCATGTTGGGACATTTGTGCCTCATCAACCATGTTGGAGGGGTTTGTACCTCATCAACCATGTTGAGGGTTTGGTATCTCATCAACTAACTGAGGGATTTCTACCTCATTCGCTTCTTCAAGGGGGTTTTAGGCCTAGTATATTCACTAATAATGGTCACTCCATATAAATGTATTATGTTCTCTATAAGCATGGTTTACTACAAGCATCTTACATGCATGCAATATTATTATATGCTACTCATTTCCTATGCTTATGTATTTCAATTATGTTACTTATCTCTTGTTGCATTACATCCTACATACTTAGTAAATTCAAACATACTTACTTATAATCTATGCCTACCTGATGTCATCATGTAGGAACCGAAGCCCCACTTTAGCATCCTCTAATACGTGGCTAGTATGATTTCTTCCAAGCTTGTTGGTGAGTACTCCATTCGTGGAATGATGTTTATGATCTCATGCTATGTTCTAAGACTATCTTATGTTCCGTATGTATTGACTATGAGGGTAAGCCTGGTTGCTTGTCTTGGCCCCCGCTCTTATCTATGTAGTGGAGGTGTTGTTCGACAAGTTATGTATCTACCACTTGAGCCTTGACTCTCTTGTTCTTGATATTTATGTTATGAACTTTCCCCTTAGTTCCTTTTTCCATTATTTCTAATATATTATGTCATTCACTTGCTTCCTCGACCAAGGATGTGTGATGATATTTTAAGAGGCTTGCTTGGGGTCCCTTCGAGTTCCCCATGCACCATTTCACATCTAGGCCCTAGGCTTGGGTCATGACAAACTTTGTAGTAGAGCAGTAGGTTGTTAATGGTCCTTATTATACAATACATTATGTCAATTAGGGTCTTTTTCATGGTTGTGTAGTGCACCACAACTGTAAGCAAAAGGCTATGAGATGTTTAGGAAATGTTTCCCTTCTTAATGTTCTAAGTTGTACTATAGAGTTAAAGTAAATTTTTCACCCTGTAAAGGTTGTTCATTGCTATGTGAGATAATGTCTAACACAATAGGAAGAAAAGCCCACACACCCGAGAAGCAACCAACTCATGGAGGGCTTCAGGATGCACTCACTTTGCTTGAACAAGTTTTGACTAAATCAAGCTAACCAAGGGGCCCAAGCCCCTCCTGTTCCTACATCGGCATCTTGGGTGAGAGACTTCATGTGTATGAATCACCCAGAATTCTATGGGTCGGGTAGCATAAATAGGGTATAATCAATGGAAGAAGGAGAATAGGGTCAACAATGTAGTACTTTGGGAAGAGTTCAAGTCAACTTTTCCTAATCGGCTCTTCCCTCTTGAACTTAGGAAAACCAAATTGGTGGAAATTTTGAATTTTATACAAAGGTCTATGAGTGTATGGCAGTATGCCCTCAAGTTCAACCAACTCTTAAAGTATGCCTCACACTTGGTTGCTGACTCAAGATCTAGAATGAATAAAATTTTGATGGGTGTTTCCAATTTGGTAAGTGAAGAATATCGGTCCGCTATGTTGATTAGTGACATGAATTTGTACAATTTGATGACTTATGCCGAACAAATGGAGGAGGAAAAGTTCAGAAATAGGAGGAGTTATGAGGCCAAGAGGGCCCGTTTCGATGGTAGATTCCAAAGTCGAAAGGATGGTCGATTCCAGCAAGGCCAAGGTTTTCTCATGCATTTCATAAGAGGGTTGCCAATGATTTTCCAAAGGCCCAAGGTGTTGAGGGTATAGTTCCTAATAGAGGGTGTTTGAAATATCGTAAGGGTCATAGTGGCACGTGCTTGAGGGATACTAATGCTTTTTATGGTGGTGGGGAAGTTGGTCATAAGGTGTCGGGTTGCCCTCAAAATTACAACATGGGTGAGGAGGTTCGTCCACATGGTGCTAATGTAGTTCATTTAGGGATGGGTGGTCATCAAGGTGGTGACCCAAGGAACAATTGGTATTATACTTTGCATGGGAGGTAAGGGGTTGATGAGATGGCCGATGTCATCAATGGTATTGAAAATCATTTATTTTGATATTTATGCATTGATTGATCCGAGTGCTACCTTTTCTTTTGTTACCCCCTTTGTTGCCAAGAAGTTACATATTGATCTCGAACTGTTGTGTGAGTCATATAAGGTGTCTACTCCTATTGGTGCATTTATTGTTGCTAGAAAGGTTGTCCCAATTGTATTTTGCATAAAATATTTTCTTGTGATCTTGTTGAGTTGGATATGGTTGATTTTGATGTCATTCTTTGGATAGATTGGTTGTTGCATAATATGCCTCTATTGATTGTAGAACCATAGGGTCAAATTTCAATTCCCAAATGAACCCGTTCTTGAGTAAAAGAGTCATGATGTAGTGGTCAAGGGTAGATTCATACCTTGCATTAAAGCCCGTAAGTTGATCTCTAAGGGGTGTCTTTGTCATCTTGTGAGGGTTAGGGATATGGAGTCCAAAGTCCTTCCCATAGAGTTGGTTGCGATTGTAAATGAGTTTCTTGATATCATTCCAAATGACCCTCCCGGTTTTCCTCCCGAAAGGGAAATAGATTTTGGTATAGACCTTATCCCTGATACTCAACCCATCTTTATTCCCCCATATCGTATGGCCCCAACGGAGTTAAAGGAGTTGAAAGAGCAATTGAGGAACTTGTTGGAAAAGGGTTTTATTAGGCCTAACCAATCACCTTGTGGTGCACTGGTGTTGTTTGTGAAAAAGAAAGATAGGTCTCTTAGAATGTTCATTGACTTCTAGCAACTTAATAGGGTCACCATCAAGAATAGGTATCCTCTTCCAAGAATTGATGATTTGTTTGACCAATTCCAAGGGGCTGGCAACTTCTCTAAGATTGATCTTCAGTCTAGGTATAATCAAGTGAAGGTGAGGGTGTTGATATTCCAAACATGGCCTTCCAGACTAGGTATGTGCATTATGAGTTTATTATGATGTCTTTTGGGTTGACCAATGCGCCGACTATCTTCATGGATCTGTTGAATAGGGTCTTTAAACCCTACTTTGATTTATTTGTTATGGCCTTTATTGATGATATTTTGATTTATTCTCATAATGAGGAGGAGCATGTGGCTCATTTGAGGGTAGGGTTGCAAAGATTGAGGGAAGAGAAATTATATGATAAATATGAGAAATGTGAATTTTGGTTGAAAGAAGTTGCCTTTCTAGGTCATGTGGTATCGGGGGATGGTATTAAGGTGGATCCTAAAAAGATGGATATGATTAGAAATTGGTCTACACCATTGACCCCATCAGATATTAGGAGCTTCATGGGGTTAGCAGGTTACTATCAGAGGTTTGTTAATGGGTTCTCCTCTATTGCTTATGCCATGACGTAATTGACCCAAAAGAAGGCTAAGTTTGTGTGGACCGATTAGTGTGAAAAGAGCTTCAAAACCATGAAAGATAAGCTTGTGTCTGCTCGTATATTATCACTACTAGAAGGGCTAGAAGGATTTATTGTGTATTGTAATACTTCCCAGGTTGGTTTGGGTTGTGTGTAAATGCAAAATGGTAAGATAATAGCCCATGCTTCTAGGCAACTCAAAGTGCATGAAAAGAAATACCCTATCCATGACTTTAAACTAAGTGTCATGGTAGTTGCATTAAACATATAGCATCATTATTTGTATGGGGTGCATGTTGATATGTTCACCAATCATAAGAGTCTCCAGTATGTCTTAACTCAAAAACTTATTAACTTGAGGCAAAGAAGGTGGTTAGAACTTCTGAAGGTCTATGACATGGGTGTACACTATCATCTCAGCAAGACTAATGTAGTAGCAGATGCTTTGAGTAGGGTGTCGATAGGTAGCCTAGTTCATGTTGGTGATGGTGGCATAGGGGTGGCTAAGGAGGTCCACTGGTTGGCTAGATTGGGGTTTAGGTTAGAAGAGGTTGATAATGGGGGTGTTATTATTATTGATGTTTCTAAATCTTCATTTGTTGATGAGGTGAAAGCTAAGCAAGATCTTGACCACGCCTTGTTAGAATTGAATGCATTTGTAAAAGATAGTTAGGTGGAGGTTTTCTCCCAAGGGGGAGATGGTACCCCTAGATACCAAGGTAGGGTGTGTGTGCCATGTGTTGATGGCTTGAGAGAAAGGATTCTTCATGAGGCTCAAGGTTCTTCATATTCTATTCATCCCAATTTTACTAAAATGTATAGAGATTTAAGGGATATGTATAGGTGGGACAGCATGAAAAAGGACACTGTCAAATTTGTTTCTGGTTGTCATAGTTGCCAACAAGTAAAAGTCGAACACTAAAGGCCGGGTGGCTTAACCAAAGACATAGAGATTCATACTTGGAAGTGGAAAGAGATTAACATGGACTTTGTGGTTGGGCTGCGCAAGACTATGAAAGGTTTTGATTCCATTTGGGTTGTGGTTGATAGGATGACAAAATCGGCTAACTTTCTACCGTTTAAGACTACATATAGGGCTGAACATTATGCTAAATTGTACATTTATGAGTTAGTGAGATTTCATGGGGTGCCCTTGTCTATCGATAGATTGGTTGTTGCATAATATGCCTCTATT
>DF360969.1:38148-56212 GCA_000787875.1 Solanum virginianum | reverse complement strand
AATCTTAGAGAAGAAGCTAGCCCCTTACAATTGGTCAAATAAGTCATCAATCCTTAAAAGAGGATACCTATTCTTGAGGGTGACCCTATTGAGTTGCCGGTAGTCAATACACATTCTGAGTGACCTATCCTTCTTATTTACAAACAACACCATCTAGCCCCGCCCAGTAAAATTTTTAAACATTTTGTGTACTGTTGTACACATATGTGACATAAAGGTCAAATTTTTTTTACATACAATTCATACTAGTAAGCTAATGTGTCTCAAGTATTTAGATCTAATAGTTTTATTTGAAAACAAAACAGCACGATAACAATCTATAAATTAATGATTTTTTAAAAAAACAAACTAATTACATGAAATCAAAAGTTATTAAATACAACAACAAACATGCATGCATCTACATATACGAATAAATAACAGCACAATAACTGACATGCATACATCTATAGCAACCCTAACCCGCACCCGCCCTGCGTATTCTTTTTTTAAAATCTGTACCCGCCCCACCCCGCCATGCAAAAATATTAACCCGCACTGCCCTATAAATATAATAACCCACCCTGCCCCATTGCTATTCCTACCAATACATCTTGATAGATCCCGTATATATAGAATAAAGAGAGTTCTAGGCTTTAATCATGATCATCTCTCTAAGACCACCAACATTTGAAACACACAATTGATCTTGGTATCGAATTACACCATCTCTCCCTTCAGAGAAAACCTCTATCTTATTTTTGTCAACAAATCTCTTCGATACCAATGATGGGCCTAAGTCTTGTTTCACCTTAACATCAACAACCACAAAAGATTCAACCCCATTCTGAAAATGAATAAAACCATCATTAATTCACTCAACTCAATCCCCTAATCTTGTCCAACGACGCAGAACTTTTATCAACTCCCCTTTGACCTCTTCTATATGATCAGCTACAACATTTTCCTTGTTTGGATTGGATTATGGACCCAAAGTAACTCTCCCTATTCGGTATAAAGGGATGGAAATAGGAAATCTTAAGACATGCTCCGTGGCACGATATGAATCATGAAAATGTGAAACATTTCTTAAAATGCCTTGTAGCCTCTTACAACATAGATGTGGGGCCCTTCACACCCATAAATAAGAATCTACTTAATGCGGCATGTTGGACTCCGAGGACTATTTATAAACCTAGTGCTATAATACCATCTCTGTCATGACCCGGACCTAGGGTCTAGGAGTGACATGGAAAATGTGAACCCGAAAGTTCCTAAACAGACCTCAAAGTATCCATATTCACATCATTCGTTTAGAAGCATATTAAAGATAGAAAACACATAGTTCTAATGGATAGGAAAGTAGGACTCACGCTGTTAGAACCCATATGTCCTTCATTGGATCAACTAGGAAAAGTTTGGGACCAAAAGTGGAATTTGTTTAAAAGTTGGAGATCATGAATGAATTAGGTGGTGCGCACATAAATTTGTGTTAAATTTTAATTGGAACACCACCTATATTTGTAATGAATTTTAATTGGAACAACAAGATGGAGTGGGCCATGGACAAGTGGCCAAGTCTTGTATATATATATATATATATATATATACAAGATGACCCCTTTCTTTTCCCTTATCATTTTACACTTACAAAAATATAAGAAGCAAAGAAAGAAAAGTTAGAAACTCTTCAAGAGAGTCTCCGCCAAGCACAATGGAAAAGGCATTTTACACTTAGAAAAATAAAAGAGAAGAAGCAAAAAGTTGGGAAAACTTTCAAGAGAGGTTCGGCCATGGAGACAAAAAGGGGGAAATCATTTCTAGCCTTTCCAAAAATTATTTGTTGATGCAAACCTACTATATTGAGGTCCCTAAGTAGCGTGGAAGTGTTGTTGGAGCAACTAACTATCTATTTTCTCACCTTTGGAAACCCTAGCCCATTTGTGCAGTTAAAGTGTAAAGGTAAGATTTGAAGGGTGGAGAAATGATTGGAAATATCCATATGTGTATATAGTGTGCTAGCCAAATTTATGGATATTACTAAATGATGATAAAGAGAGCTATTGTTGTTATGTTGCCTTTCGAATTGATTACTTGGGCAACCTGAAGCGTAAATTTGACTTAGCTTGCGTTTGGATTGTATTGGAAAGCATTTGAGGTATGTAAAGCAATCTTCCTTTTCGACATGCCTTAGTTACAATAGGCCATGATATGACCCTCAAGAAAACTCTATTCTCGCAATCCGAGTATGTTTATGATTTGCATTTGTTCCTTGGTATTCTTGTGTTAAAATGTCATAACATTGACCCTTATGTCTTTGGAATTTATAAGTTGCAAAGGGTATGTGAAAGCTGAATTGTTTTTAAAGAACTTATTCTTTAATGGTTCTAAATATATAAATGGCCATAACTTTTACCGGAAAGCTCGGATTGCTTTGAAAATTTTCATAGGAGTTTGCATGATCTAGTATGAGTATGTTTCCTATAGGTTGGGCTAGTTCAGGTCTCCACCCATCTGTGGGTCCCGCGATGCCCTTTGTGTAATTTTAGTAACTTTGGAAAGAATATGTAATAATTGTTCTTTCGATTTCAAATATGGCTACTTTGCTTATCTTTTGGGTTTATGACAAGGTTTTATGCATATGATTACTCACTACTCCGCTCGTGCCTACTATGATATCGTTCACCGGTTTTCAGGCTGGTTGATTGTCGTGCGCATTATGATATATTCCAGTATTATGTTGTGTTTGGGTGATTTCGCTCATGGCTACTATGATATCATTCGTCGATTCCCGGGCCGATTGGTTATCGTGCGCATTTTGATATACTCTGATGTTATGCTATGTTTGGGTGAGTGCAAGGACGGCGATACGTAATGCCTGACTCACTTGGGTTTTCTGCTGTGTTTGGTGTTAGGCTTGTTTGGGTGAGTACAGGGATGGTGATATGTAACGCATGGCTCACTTATGCTATTTTGTGTTGTGATACATGATGGGGATTCGGAGATTTGAAACATTCTGGTGTTATGCTGTGTTATGGCGCCATTGACGGGCAGGCGACCATATTTCCTGTGTCCTATGCATGAATTGTATTTTGAAAGTTAACATTTTAATATTTTTGGATATGGATTTGCCTTCCATACTTATGTTTCGATTATTAGTCAGATTTATATTCTGTACATTCGGCTTTGCATACTCAGTACGTATTTCATATTGACCCCCCTTCTTTGGGGGTTGCATTTCATGCCCGCAGGTGCAGACGTACAGTTTGGTGATCCTCCAGCTTAGGACCCCTTCTGTTGTTTGGAGTGCTCTCCCTATTTTGAAGCCCACTTTTGGTATACCCTTGGTCGTTGCTTTGTATATATTTATTCGAGGGTACTACAGGGCCCTATCCCATCCTATGATTCTGTCAGTTTGTTTAGAGGTTTGTGGATATATATGTGTGGGTTGTGCCCAGTCCGTTTGATTAGACTTATATGATGTGTATGTTGGACGGTTGTACCTACCATGGCGGCCTTGTCGGCCTGTATATATATATATGTTGTTCTGTTGACTCTGTATGGTCTCAGTTGGTATCTTCTGATGTGCAGGGTTATTTTGGGATAGTCCGTAAAACAAAAGAAACTTTGTCAATTTTTTTTAAATATGAGTCATCTTTTTGTAACTCGGCTTTGTGGTTGTGTTTGCATACCCAATCCGAGCACTAGTCATGGTCTACGGGGTTGTGTCATGATAGAAATCGTATTAGAGCAGTTTGTCCTCAGAATGTCCATAGACCATGTCTAGTAAAGTCTTGTTTATCGGTGTGTTGTGCACCACATATATAAACATGAGGCTACAGGACATTTAGGGTGTTATCTCTTTCTTTCTAATCATAGATCATGCGATAGAGCTGTGTTATTAGGATGACTCCTTTCTAACCAAATGTTTTGTTTTCAGTGATGCCTTTCAGGAAGACCCCAGCTGGTCCCTATAGATCATGCGATAGAGCTGTGTTATTAGGATGACTCCTTTCTAACCAAATGTTTTGTTTTCAGTGATGCCTTTCAGGAAGACCCCAGCTGCCCAGAAAGGCAAGTCTGCAGCGGTAGGTGAGACTAGTCGAGCTCGGGTGACTACTAGGGCTCGTACTCAGAGTGAGCCCGATATTACACCCCCGATAGCTAGTTCAGCTACACCGCCAGCTCCCGAGGTTCGAGTACCAGAACCTCTAGCCCCTCAGCTAGGTGTAGAGATTGGGGATATGCGAGAGGCAGTCCAGTTATTGACCCGACTGGTAACAGGGAAGGCCCATAGATAGGGCATAGGTGGTGATCAGATGGGCCGTCATGATAGTTCGAGGGCTCATGATTTCCTGACATATAGCCCACCAGAGTTTTTTAGGTCCAGGCCCGTAGGGGACCCTCATGAGTTTGTCCGATAGATGCAGCGGACCCTGCGATTGATTGGTGCATCTGAGACAAAGTCAGTTGAGCTGGCATCCTACTGGCTGCATGACGTGGTAGCTAATTGGTATGAGACATGGATGCTATCCAGAGGTGAGGGTGCCCCTCCAGCCATTTGGGGCCAGTTTATTGAGGCTTTTCTGGCCTATTTTTGCCTCCGGAGGTGAGGCGAGCCCAAGTAGACAGATTCCTACTATTAAAGCAGCGAGGCAGGTTAGTCAGGGAGTACAACTTGGAGTTCAATTCCCTGGCCAGATATGCGCCTACATATGTTGCTAGCATGGCTGACCAGATGCACCAGTATATAGTGGGGCAGGACCACTATTATGTTGACAGCTGCTTGGTGATGGCAGCCCAGATCAGCATTGACTTTGCCCGTATTCAGGCCCACGCCCAGGGCACGGAGGACCGATGCAAGGGGCGCCATCCTAATAGGGTTGACGATGGGGGCCAGCCCAAAAGGGCCCGATCATCGGGTACTCAGGGGATTTTTGAGGCAGGCAGCCTCAGCAGCAGCAGAGCATACATCCTTCCAAGTCAGTACGGGGTACACCCTCGCAGTTCACCAGCAGGAGATCAGAGGGTGCAGGTTATTCAGGGGTAGGCCCAAGTTCCAGGGTTTCAGGCTCATTGTTGGACAAGGACTCCAGCAGTCAGATGAGACCCCCAAGACCTCGGTGTTCTTACTGTGGGAGACAGTACCTCAGGGAGTGCTTTCGCGCCACCGGTGCTTGCTTTAAGTGTGGCGGCCAGGGCCACCAGATGAGAGACTGTCCGATTAGAGGCAGTACAGGCGGTTCAGCTCAATCTACCGGGTCAGTCGGTGGTTCATCTCATCCCTGGTAGCCATACGCCCTACAGAGTGAGGTATCAGCATCAGCAGGCCGAGGTAGGGGTCATGGTGGAGTTCCTAGGTCTACCAGTCCTTCAAATCGCACTTATACATTGGCCAGCCAACACGACCAGGAGGCATCGCCAAATGTCATCACAGGTATATTACTGGTTTTTTCTCGAGATATGTATGCACTGATTGATCTTGGTTCTACATTATCGTATATTTCTTCTTTGGTTGCTAATAAAATGGGGATAGAGTCTGAGCTGATAGAGCCTTTCGAGGTAGCTACACCTGTAGGGGATTCTATTATTCCTTTGGTTGCTAATGAAATGGGGATAGAGTCTGAGCTGATAGAGCCTTTCGAGGTAGCTACACCAGTAGGGGCGGGAAACCAGTTATTGAGTGGGCAGGTAATACCATGTCGCGAAGGGGTAAGTTTATTTCATACCTCAAGGAAAGCAAAATGATCAGAAAAGGGTATCTTTATCATCTGGTCTGTGTACATGATTTAGAGCTAGAGGTACCGACTCTTCAATCAATCCCAGTTGTTAATGAATTCCCAGATATATTTCCAGACGAGCTTCCAGGACTTGCTCCCAAGCGGGAGACAGAGTTTGCTATAGATCTGCTGCCAGACACTCAGCCTATTTTTATTCCTCCGTACAGAATGGCACCGACAGAATTAAAGGAATTGAAAGAATAACTGAGAGATCTATTAGAGAAGGGTTTTGTTCAGCCTAGTATGTCACACTGAGGAGCTCCGATATTATTTGTAAGAAAGAAAAATGGATTGCTGCGGATGTGCATTGATTATCGGCAGCTGAATAAGGTAACAATAAAGAATAAATACCCCCTCCCCAGGATTGACGATTTGTTTTACCAGTTGCAGGGAGGTAAATGTTTCTCAAAGATAGACCCTAATTTTCCTTATCAGAATTCAGGGTAGAAAGTTATGACCATTTTAGTGAAGGAGTACCAGTTGTAGGGAGCTAAATGTTTCTTGAAGATAGACCTGCGGTCGGGTTACCACCAGGTGCGATTGCGGGAGGAGGATCTTCCCAAGGTAGTGTTTAGGATCCGGTATGGGCATTATGAATTCAAAAGTTATGTCTTTTGGGCTGATGAATGCTCCGGCCGTATTCATGGATCTTATGAATTGGGTATTTAGACTGTTCTTGGATATGTTGGTGATCGTGTTTATTGATGACATTCTGGTCTATTCTCGATCAGTTAAGAAAATTACAAGTGGAAGTGTTTCATTGATGAAATTCTGGTCTATTCTCGGTTTGAAGAGGAGCACGTGGATCATCTGAGGATGGTGCTTGGTACACTTCGGCACCAGAAATTATATGCTAAATTTTCTAAATGTGAATTCTGGCTGTCTTTCGTGGCATTTCTGGGGCATATTATAGGAGCTGTCAGCGTCCGGGTGGATTCCCAGAAGATTGAGGCCGTAAAGAATTGGCCTAGGCCTATGTCGCCGACAGAGGTGCGTAACTTCCTGGGATTGGCTGGTTATTATCGGAGATTTGTGGAGAAATTTGCTTCTATTTTTGCACCTTTGACAAGGCTAACTTAGAAGAGAGTGAAATTTCAGTGGTCTGGTGCTTGTGAGCGTAGTTTCTAGTTGCTGAAGGAGAAGTTGACTACGGCTCCAGTCCTGACTCTTCCCGAGGGTTCAGATGGGTATGTGATCTATTGTGATGCCTTTTTTGTTGGGTTGGGGTGTGTGTTGATGCAGCACGACAGGGTGATGGTGTCATGCTCTTCATCCCGTTAAGGCTGGTCTTGGAGTTCGTTTGGCTGATTCGGGAGATATTGGGGTTTTTGTTCAAGGTATTGCTGAACCCTCCATTACAGAAGAGATTAAGCAGCATCAGTATGAGGATCCTATTTTGGCTCAGTACAGAGACAACCCTTGAAAAGGAAAGAACACCATTTGAACTTTTCTCCGATGGAACATATTACTCAGAGGCAGATTGTGTGTATTTGATGTTGCGGGTCTGCAGCGATAGGTTATGGGCGAGACACATTATGCCCTCTATTCTATTCACTTAGGGTTGACGAAGATGTACCATGATCTCAGATGTTTATATTGGTGGGATGGTATGAAAAGAGACATAGCAGAGTTCATCGCTCAGTGTCCGAATTGTCAGTAGGTTAAAATTGAGCACCAAAAGATTGGTGGGTTTTTGCAGGAGATGGAAATACCGACGTGGAAATGAGAGATCATTAATATGGATTTTATTACAGGTTTACCTCACACTCTATAGGGGTATGACTCTATTTGGGTTATTGTTGATCCACTGACTAAATCAGCCCATTTTCCTCTGGTCCAGACTACCTACTCAGCTTAGGAT
Source organism: Solanum virginianum (assembly GCA_000787875.1). Classification (NCBI taxonomy): domain Eukaryota; kingdom Viridiplantae; phylum Streptophyta; class Magnoliopsida; order Solanales; family Solanaceae; genus Solanum; species Solanum virginianum. The sequence continues at coordinate 48,592 of DF360969.1, read as the reverse complement.
TATGCTAGGCTTTTTATCAGAGAGATTGTGCGACTTCATGGTGTTCCCATATCTATTATCTCTGACAAAGGTGCCCAGTTCGCAGTAAATTTCTTGAGATCATTTCAGACAAGCTTGGAGACTTAGGTGAGTCTCAGTACAGCATTCCATCCCCAGTTGGACGAGCAAGCTGAGCATACTATCCAGACATTAGAAGATATGTTACAGGCCTATGTTATTAATTTTAGAGGCAGTTAGGATGATCAATTGCCGCTTGTTGAATTTGCTTATAATAACAGCTACCGCTCCAGTATTCAGATGGCACCGTATGAGACATTGTATGGTAGGAAGTGTAGGTCACTGATCGGTTCGTTTGATTTTGGAGAGAGTAAGTTGATTGGCCCAGATGTGATTCAGCAGGCAGTGGATAAAGTGAAACTCATTCGGGAGCGGTTGTTAGCGGCTCAGAGTCGACAGAAATCTTATGCAGATAATTGCCGTCAATATTTAGAGATTCAAATTAGTGATTGGGTATTCCTTAAGATATTACCTATTAAAGGTGTTATGGGGTTCGGTAAGAAGGGAAAGCTCATTTCAAGATATATTAGCTCATATTAGATTGTTCGTAGAATAGGCAAGGTTGCCTATGCTTCATAAATGTATTGGCAACCATTCCAGAGTCTTCCTTATGGATGATATCCAAGTCACAGAAGAACTATCTTATGAAGAGCATCCCATAGCCATATTGGATCGTCAGGTAAGGAAATTATGAAATAAAGATGTGGCTTCTGTTCAAGTGCTGTGGCGAAACAATAACCGACAGGAAATGACCTGAGAAGCTGAAGAGCAGATGAAGAAGAAGTATCCTCACTTGTTTTCAGTGCCTATGGGTAATTCAATTCTTCGCTTGACTTTGTTGCTTGATAAATCAATTGTTGGTCAATGAATATATTGTTGTGATATCTAAAAGGAAACTCTCCCAAATTGTGTGTATGACTTGTAAGGATGGTTTAACATTCAAGGATAAATGTTTTAAGGGGAGGAGGATGTTAGAACCCGTATGTCCTTCATTGGATCAATTAGGAAACGTTTGAGACCAAAAGTAGAATTTTTGAAAGTTGGAGATCTTGAATTAATTAGGTGGTGCCCACATAAATTTGTGTTAAATTTTAATTGGAACAAGTGTGGTGTGGGCCATGTACACTTGGTCAAGACTTGCTCTATATATATGAGATGACCCCTTTCATTTCCCTTATCATTTTACACTTAGAAAAAATAAGAGAAGCAAAGTAAAAAGTAGGAAAAAGCCTTGAAGACTCTCGACCAAGGGTAAGCAAATTGGAAAATCTTTTCTAGCCTTTCCAAAACTTATTTGTTGATGTAAACCCCCTATATTGAGGTCCCTAAGTAGCGTGGAAGCGTTGTTGGAGCAATTAATCCTCTATTTTATTGTGTTGGAACTATGAATTGATGCCTAGTTAGTATATTATGATCATTGTATGGTGAATGAATGATTGGAAATCATCCATATATGTATGTAGTGTGCGAGCCAGATTTATGAATATTGTTAAATGATGAAAGAGAGCTATTATTATTATATTGCCTTTCGAATTGATTATTGATATTGCTAGGTTGTTGTTGTTGATTGATTGGGCTGAGTTGAATTCTCGGGGTGGCCTATTTTTAGGGAAAATGCTGCCCAATTTTTTGTAGATTTAAGGGCAAAGTTGGAATTTAATGCCCAAAAGGTCTTTAGCTAATTGTTTGCATTTTATAACTTGTTTGTAGACCTTGGGCAGTCCAAAGCATAAGTTGGATTTGGCTTGTGTCTGGATTGTATTGGAGAGCGTTTGAGGTATGTAAAACAACCTTTCTTTTCGGTATGCCTTAGTTCAAATAGGCTATGATACAAGCCTCGAGGAAACTCTATTCTCACAATCCGAGCATCTGTATGGTCCGTATTTATATATTAGTATTCTGGTGTTAATATATCCTAACATTGATTCTTATGTCTTTGAAATTCATAAGTTTAAAAGGATATGTGAAATTTGATTAGTTTTGAAAGACGTTATTCTTTAAAGATTTTAAAACTACAAACGTCCCTAACTTTTACAAAAAGGCTCGAATTGCTTTGAAATTTCTTATAGGAGTTTGTATAATCTAGGATGAATATCCGTAGGTTTGGCCAGTTTGGATCTCCATCGTTCGTGGGTCCCACGATGCCATTTTATGCAAATTTGAGAACTTTTGAAAGAAATGTAATAATTATGCTTCCGATTTCAAATATGATTATTTTGCTTATCTTTCGGATTTATGACAAGGGTTTTATGCATATGATTACTCACTATTCTGCTCGTGCCTACTATGATATCATTCGCCAGTTCCCGGGCTAGTTGGTTGTCGTGCACATTACGATATACTCCGGTATTATGTTGTGATGCGGTTCTGAGCTTCATCCAAGGGCCGAGTTCCGCTTTTGTCGGGCCAGTTGGTTATCGTGCGCATTATGATATACTCCGGTGTTATGCTGTGATGCAGTTTTGAGCTTCGTCCAAGGGCCGAGTTCCGCTTTTGTTTGGTGTTATGCTGTGATTAGGCTTTCTGCTGTGTTTGGCGTTATGCCATATTGTGATACTTGAATGAGATTCGGAGATTTGTAACTTACTGGTGTTATGCTGTGTTATGGTGCCATTGATGGGCGGACGACCATAGTTCCTGTATGCTAGACATGATTTGTATTTTGAAAGTAAACATTTTAATATTTTTTTTGGATATGCATTTGCCTTTCATTTTGAATATTTTTTTGGATATGCATTTGCCTTCCATACTTTAGTTTCTATTATTACTCAGATTTATGTTCTGTATCTTCTGCTTTGCATGCTCAGTACGTATTTCGTATTGACCCCCCTTCTTCGGGGGCTGCGTTTCATGCCCGCAGGTACTGACGAACAGTTTGGTGACCCACCAGTTTAGGACACCCTTCTGCAATTTGGAGTGCTCCCCCTACTTCGAAGCCCACTTTTGGTGTATATATATATTTTCGTTCGTTACATTATATGTATTTGTTCACGGGTATGGTGGGGCCCTATCTCGTCCTATGATTCTATCGATTTTCTTAGAGATTATATTGTTGTGTTTGTTAGCTCTGTATGACTTTTGTTGGTACCTTCTGATGTGCAGGGTTATTTTGGGATAGTCTGTAAAACAAAGAAAACTCTGCCTAATTTTTTTTTGTAAAATATATGTCATCTGTTTGTCATTCGACTTTGTGATTGTGTTTGGGTGCCCAATCCGGGCACTAGTCACGGTTCATGGGATTGGGTCGTGACATATATTGGCTAGGTGGTTAATTTTTGGGCTCCATGTATGGAGTCCAAAACCCTTGAACTCACAGTCCTCATTCAGATTATTCAATCCCATTGATAGCACCTCCGCAACAATAATAAATAATATTGGTGACAATAGATCACCTTGCTTTTAACCCTTTTGAGGATTGAAAGAATCTATAGGACTTTCCATTAACTAACATTGAGTACCAGTTATTAGAAATTAATCTTCATACCATATCAATGATGCATTCTAAGAACCCAAACATCCTTAATACCTTAGTGAGAAAAATCCAAGAAACCTATCATAAGCTTTCTCCATGTCTAGTTTTACCACCACATTCACATCCTTGTTTCTCCTATTAATATCCCTGATGATTTTCTAAACAAGTAACATTTTTTTTGCAATATTTCTACCTTTCACAAATTCTAACTGATTTTTGGAGATTATCTTGGGAAGTACTCTTTCCAATATTTCATGCAGGGTTCTTGATGTAATTTTATTGACAAAGGAATTTAAACTTATGGGTCTCATATCATAGAAAGATTTCACCATCTCCTTCTTTGGAATCAACACCAAATTTGTATGGGTTACAAATTTGGTCAATTCATGTCCACAAAAGAAAGCCTTTACCACAGTCGTGGTATCATCTCCTATTTTATCCTAACATACCTAAAAAAGGACCTCGTGAAGCCATTAGGTCCGCAGGCACTGTCTCCATTTAGCTTGAATACCACAACCCTTATTTATTTATTAGGCAATCTTATCATATCCTCATTATCTTCTATTGTGACTAAGGTTGGTATGTGCTCTAACATTGCATAGTCATCATTATAATTATCCTCTGTAAATTGATATGAAAAAAGTTACACAATAACTTCCCCAATTTGCCCTTGAGTATTTAAGATACCACCCTGATCATCTTGAATCTTAGAAACATGAAGTCTTTTTCTCCTTCCTTTTACGTAGAAGTGAAAAATTTTTGCGTTCTTATCCCCATCCTTCAGCTACCTCATTCCTAATTTTTGCTTCCAGAACTCCTCTTCTAGGTTTAAGAACCTTTTTAATTTAGCCTCATATTTTCTAAGTTCCACTAGATTATTAGCACAAGGGTATAGTTTTAGTTGAATTTTTTTCACTCGGATGATATCTTCCATAGTGGATATTTGATGAAAAACATTGCCAAAGGTTATTTTACTCTAACTAGATAAAACTTTCTTCATCCTCTTCAGTTTCACTTGCAATTCATAAATTGGGTTCCCAACAAAGTCCACCTTCCAATTTTCCTGTACAACCTCAAACTTTTGGTGCTTTGTCCAAAAGTTCAGGAACCTGAAGGGTTTGTTGATAGGCTCTTGATCTATATTACAAATCAAATGCAATGGGGCGTGATCCGAATCTCGCCTAATAAGATAAACAACTTCTGAAGCAGGGAATAGATCTAGGAATAATTGATTAACCAAAATTCTATCCAATCTTTTGAATATGCAATCTCGATTAACCCTTCCATTCCACCAAATGAATTTACTTCCGGAGAATTTAAGTCCTCTAGCTCAGAATTGTTAATAAAAAACCTGAAGTCAGTAGCCTCTACTTGTTCAAATAACAACCCTCCAAGCTTTTACTCCTTATTTAATACAACATTGAAATCCCCCCCCCCCCAATAATCTAAGGCCAATTACAGTCCTCATTGAGTTCCTGCAATTCATCCCATAGCTCTAATCTCTCCAGGGTACTACACCTTGCATAGATCCCAGTAATCCAAAAGACACTATTATTCTATTTGAATCTAATCGTATCATGTCAGATGGAATCAATCACCGATAAATACTTTCCAATAATCTCCTAGAAATACCATATTTTAGTCAAACAATTTACCCCCGCATGATTAAAATCAAACTAGATTCTATATTATTCAATTTGGGATGGACCTTGAAAAGGTTCCATCAATGCAATGAATGAATAATAATTTTGTATATTTAGATCCATTAGTCTATCCATCGAATTCTGAGATATGATAGATCTAATGTTCCAAAATAGCATCTTTTCTATTATTGTTCACTAGTTGATATCTTCTCTCTGCTCCACCATGTTTTCATTTGAAGTGGGATGACTGACCTACCCTTCTTAGCGTTATTCTTTAAGCTGGTTATATGTCTTGGTGATAGATCGCCCACTTCACTGATTTGTTGGATGTTATAATCAATATCCTCATCTTTTTCTCTGTGTTTTCTCTCCGTAATCTCACCTGCAACATCTTTATTCAACTCTGCCCAGTTTTCCTTAAACCCGGGGTGAAACTATTCTCTTCACCCTTATCTTCCATGTTCATAATTGGCTCTTTATGGCCCTTATCATTGCCCTTCTTCAATCCATGTTGTTGACACCCACTACTCACATTTTGTCCACCTTTCTCTCTACAACCCGTGTTCTCCATCTCCAGTATGTCATCTTTGCCACTGAATCCTTTATTAGATCCTTGTGTTGGTGTTTTATGTACCTCTTTTCTCGCCCTATTGCGGCTTGATCCCACTATTGGAGTCCCCTCTTCAATTCCCACTTGCATCACTTTTCTTCCCGTTATTATTTCTTAGTACTACTTTAGAATTATTTTCTGGCTCTACTTTGTTCTTATCATGCTCTTCATCCAGTTCAATCTACCTAACATCTTCCTCATCATTCCCCTCTTGTAAGGCCGTGAATTTATTTTAAAAATAACACCAGTCCCCTGCCATTCTTTCTTCAGTGCTGATTCTCCTCTTTGATTACTATTTTTTCTTTAGCTATTTCTTGAACCTGCTCTGAACTTCTAATTTTCTCTCTCTCCCTCTCTTTTGTTTCGTCCCCCTTATTCTTCTTCTTATCCTCTTGCGAAGCCCTATCCTTTTTATCTTGAAATAGCTCAGGATGCAAAACATAACATTATTGTTCATCGTGCCCTTGTATGATGCAGTTCTGACAGTATTTCAACATGTAATCATACTTGATGCTGATCATCTCTCAATAATCAACTCCTCTGATTTCTTCACCCCGATCTTGATCCTCTTAGGGAACTCTTTTAGAAGATCAACTTTTACTTTGACCCTAGCACAATTAGGCCTAATTTGGTTCTTCGTAGCCAAATCAACTTGCAACGTACGACTTACCCACCACACTTGTTAATGAGAAACTTGCTTCCTCCCCAAAAATGTTTGGTGGAAGCGGTGGGAAAGAGATCCACACTACCACAGTTGTAGCTTCTTCCTTCAAATTGAACATGGGACCACTTAAACGTTCGCATTGAAAACGAATTACCTTTTGCATTAATATAGAACGCAGGCTTTGATAGTAGGTGCACATAATCTTTCAATAATGAAGCCCTAATCAAAACATGTCTATTGCATAGTAAGCCGATCTTGCGTTCCCCTTCAATTCACATTGTTTAGGAATTGCTTTTCGCAACTCATGAATATCCGGCCACCCATAGGAAAACTTACCAATCACTGCATATTTCAGGTTTTCATTAATAATCATCTGGTTAATTTCAGCTTGATCCCAAATTACCTGAGGTTCCCCATGTAAGTACGATATCGGCTTCTTGGTATCGGTTTCACTTGTACTTTGGTTTGTTTCAATAGATCAGCAAAAGTTGTAGGACGCAGAGGTGGTCCCCCAATCCAGAATAGGGGGCCCACTGGCCGGAACGGCCATCAACGACGATGGTACCAAATTACTGGTTGACGGCGACCTAGGATTTGGAAAGAGCATTTTTTTTTTTACAAGTACATAATTTCTGGTACTTGAATTAGCTAGACAGTATAACTATTTTAATGAAAAATAAAATTACTCTTGCCAATTAGTCAATAGCCGCTTACATCTACAAAGAATTGCTGTAAATGAAACAAAAATATGTGGCCTAAATATGAAATCATCTACTAACCCAATCTGATATTATATTAAAATGCAAAACCAAGAGTTGTTTAATTTTGCAGAAGATGCATTGAAGGAGTGAGAAGAAAATGTCATTTGATTTAGATTTTTGTATGACATTTCAATTGTGAAAATGCAAAATCTTTTAAAAGAAAGAAGATTATGATTCAAATATCTGACCCACTTGGATTCATTTTGTCCTAGAAAACCTCTAAAATGTATAGTGAATTGATTAGTGGAATTTTCAATTAATGAAAGGCTGAGATAAAAAAAAGAATAGGAAGAACAATCCTACCGACATCAATTTAGGATGTCAAATTCCCTCCTTACCAAACCTTAGTTTTTTCTTTTGAAAATATTCTTAACATTTTGAGAAGCAGTATCAATCAAAATATTTGGTGTAAGGTTTTTGTATATATAGTTTCATCAATTGTAAATTCCTAAATTTAGGTCCAAATGATTTAAGTAGTAACATGTACTCGATTAAATATGTTATCCATATAATTCTGATTACTTTAAAACAACCAAACCATAGATTCTATTCTATCCATTCGAAGTTTTATGAAAAGGAAAAAAAGAATTTGGTAAACTATTTAAAACGTCACAAAAAGGTTATATATTACAAAATAAGGTAAAGAATGGTTTAGTAATAACAGTGTTTTAAGGTATGGTTGTTTCATTGTCAATTCAATATGTCGAATTGTATTGCTTAGTTTAATTTAGAAATCACATGTCACATAATAAAGATCATGGGAAATCTCTTTGTAAATGGGAACAATAAATTCTACCAGGTTGGTTGGTTGGTTTCAATTCCTTCCATTAATTGTTATCACGCAGCAATTCCTTCCCTTTATATGGTATATAATGATGGTATCTACGTTATAACTTTACATATTTTATGAATTATCTAATTTCTGTCATCAAAATATGTAAGCAATTCAGTCCATTAAGATTTACATGTAAATGGAAAGATCTCAAGGTTTTTTTTTGCCTGTTCTGTAACTTAACCCTTATTTTTAGTGGTCCGTCGTATTCGTGTCAACTTATACGTACATTTACTACTTGATTAGTTATTTCTTTTTTTATACAAGTTATTTTCTTTTTAGATAGTCTAAAAAATAATGATATATTTTTATATTTAAATAATTTAATTTTAAAATAACAATAATTTAGGGTAAAATGATTTATATTCACAGTAATATTGATGACTTATTTTAAATTACAATTTTTAAAAATATATATATTTTTTAAAATTTCGTATCAAATTAAAATTAACTCATGAAAGAGGAATTATATTTCTTGCCAGCACAAATGCCAACTAACTTTGTCTCAGGCAAATTTAACTTGTAAACAATAGAGTTATTATTTAGCAAATCTAATAGAGAGAACACCCATGGTGGCTACATAGACTCGATCATTGCAGTATATTGTTCCTTCTACTTTTTTTTTTCTTTTAATTCATATTAAGTAAAATTTAAAATAAATTTTAAGTTTAAGAGAATTATTGAAATTCATTTTTTATACTTGTTGTTCGTTTAATGAGATTCTTGACTTACTCTACATTATCTAGGAGAATAGTTTAGGAATAATAAATTTGTTCTTATGTTTTTCCTAAAGAATGTGTTATGCTCTCAATAATTCACTTAATATGAACTAGAAAAAAAAAGTTATAATTTTATTATTAGTAAAACCAATAAATTTCAAATTTTGAGTGCGATCTCTCTTTCATCTATATGACATATCACCATATCTTTTGCCTCTACTGTGATTTGGACCGTTTAGATTTATGATTTTCGGCTCATCTTATAAATCAATATAAGGTCCATTTCATTGATCAGGACAAATATAATTCTTCATTAATTCTGTTCACGCATCAGCATAGTTGATGCGCTGCTGCAATAAGATGGCGACGATTAATGCTTTACAAGACAACACATGTGATGGCTCGTTAGTGGACCACAAAACAGGATAGTTTGGTATATATTCAGAAGAGGACAACTTTCTTTCAGAAGCTAGCCCGTTTTCTTTTTCTTTTTAATCTTTAATATGTATTGAAACTCGGTTAAATTATATTAATATTACATAAAGCCCATTGCAAAAAAGGTCCAAAGCTCGATTGAATTAAATTAATATCACATAAAATCCATAGCAGGATTTTTGAGATGAGGGTTCCCAGGAAACAACCTCCCTACTTTTGAGGTAGTAATAAAGTCTATGTATATTTTATCCTTTACAAATATCATTCATGAGATTTCGCTGGGTATGTTATTATTGTTATTATTGTTTGTAGAACCCATGGCAAAAGTGTTTTCCTACAAATTACAATATATTTATCCAGTGCGCCACAATTTTTAGTAGTAATATAAAGCTAGCTGCTTAGTTACTTCACCCACCCTTTCTAGCTCTCTAGCTCTTCACTGTTCTCTCATCAATTATTGGATATTTGGAATGACTTGTTTCAGTGGATCTAGAGTTTGTTTGGCTCATAGAAATTTTAATTCGTGGCTTTTGACTTATTTTTGGTTTAAAATTATGTGTTTGTAAATATTTTTTTAATTTGTGTAATTACTTTAAAAGTATTTAAAAAATATTTAAAATAAGTCAATTCATACAAACTCTAATACTATTACCCCCTTTTCTTTTTTAAAAAAAAGACCTGTTTTGACTTGCATGAAATTTAAAAAAATAAAGAGCATTTTTTTAATTTTATGATCTTAAATTAAAATTATATCAAATCTAATAAAATACTCTTTAATTTTGTGACTTTAAATGTATCACGTGCAAAGTTGCAATTAAAGTTCTGCAAAAATTAAAAAAAAAAGAGAGAGAGAAAGAAAGAAGAAAAAAATGTCTATTATTTTTGAAAGGGATGAATAGTTTTTGTAGGAGATCTAACAACATGTTGGCTAAATGGTACTTGTTTCTTGCTTGCAGGAGTATCCAGGACATTATTTGAGGTGACTTCGCTAGTCATACCAAAAGTAATATACATATTTAACATCTGCTTCATATATAAAACCAAGATTTGCTGTGATGGGTAGTAAAATGACAGAGGACAATTCTTAATATATTTTGGGGGTTGTTTTATTTAGTTTTAAGATATGAAAACGAATACGTGTCACAGATTTCATTATTATCAAATTTGATTTGATAGAAATGTTATGTATGAAATAAAAGATATCTTTAATTTGATTAGCGATTTAGAGCAACGTGCTATATCTAGGCCATT
>DF360969.1:9997-29873 GCA_000787875.1 Solanum virginianum | reverse complement strand
CCTTAGTGTGTGAGGTACAAACCCCTCATCAAGGTTAGTGATGATAGCACCCATCACCCTAGTGGTTGAGATATTAACCCCTTAACTAGGTTACCCTGATCAAGCATAGTGTAATGCAATACTTTATATAGAATATATCATATACATAATCTTTTTACATCATCATATACATAATCATATCATATCTCATGCTTTGGATCTTCAACTCCTTAAGAAACCACATCCGGACATTTTATCAAACACTTAGAGGGTGTTTAATGCTAGTATTAAACCATGAAAATAGAGATGACATCATGCAAGAAAGTCCATTATAAAGTCATCAATCAATACCTTGAAACATCCTCAAGCAATATACATCAAAACCCCTTCTCAAATCTTATAATAGATCTAAGATTTATAGCTCAAAACATAGTAAAACAGTCATAACTTTACATAGCTTTAACATAGTGTTCAGTGAATTTTGTAATAATCAAGATCCATTTGTAAATCAACTTTAAACTATTCAATTTGAGTAAAAGGAGGCTTGCGTATCATGGGTGAAAGGAACGCATGCTAGAAACCCACATACTTTAGATTAGGGATGAACTTGGTGAAGATTGGAGATGGAGACTTGAAGCTTGAAGAAGAACCTTGAAGGAAAACCTTAGCTTTTAATGAGAGTTTGTGACTTGAATTTGGGAGTGAAAATATGGTAATTGTTTGAGTGAGTATTGAGAAATGTTTTGGGTAATATGAGGGTGAAATTTGGCTAAGTATAGGTAAAAACACGTGTGGGAACGTTAAACCCTTTTTCCCCTAACTTTGATCCCCTGAACAAGAATATGAAGTTGAATTTTTGAAATAGTAAACGGATTTTGAGATATATGAAACTTAAAATTCTGGGCATTCTGAGGCACATTTTCGGGCACTTTTTGGGATCATTTCATAATATAATGGTTTATAGTTCATAAATATAGATATCCATTAATTTTTTCAATCAAAAGACATTATTCATTGGAAAAGTTACCCCTGCACACACGATAAAATGATGTGGTAGAAAAGAAGTATAAATACTTATTATAGACTGTCAGCACTCTTATTTCAATCTAAATTACAAATCAAATATTGAGGAGAATTTCTCCTTAAAGCAACTTATATAATAAGTAGGCTTCCCACAAACTATCTTAAAACAAGAGTTCTCTTGAAATGTTAGAGAAAAGAAAGCCAAACTACTCTCACATGAGAGTCTTTGGTTGTTTGTACTAACTTACCATGCCCAAACATCTAACATATAAATTTGACCCTAGAACCATTCCTCATGTTTTTGTTGGATATACTTTTAGAACTAAGGGGTGCAGAGTCTTAAGTTTGGCCACTAAGAAGATATATACATATGTCATATTTAATGAGAGCATTTTTCCTTTTAAACTTGTTCCTTTTCCTGACCTTATAAGTGTGTCTCTAATTTTCACTAAGCCTCATCTGAGTGCTATATACTATTAGCTCCTTGATTACTTATCAAATAAATTGAACATTTTTGTTTCACCGCCTATGAAAGTTAAAAAAAAAGGAACTGTCTTGACCAATAATACCATTTTTTATTCTCCTACTAATTCTAAAGAGGAACATATAGACTATTCAAGATAATACAGGTGATCAAGTTGATATTACTACTCATATGTCATCTATTTCACCCTAGGAATCCTTCTGAACCTAGTCCTCATGATGACACTATTAATAGTACACCATACAATATAACTTTTAAAATTCATCCTTAGAACCTACTCTACCCATATCAAAACCATTGATACCTATGTCTATCTCTTCATGTGACAATTCTGTTCCTACTCTTACCCAAGGAGTAAGGAGGTTTCGAAGGACATTTAAAATACCTCTTCACCTTAATGATTTATTCATTCATTACCTTCTCTACAACATACTGCACTTGGTCATTCTCTTAATGCCTCATTCTCCCTACATCACCAGATTACACCTGATATGTTGAAACATCAAAGTTAGACTCTTATTGAGAACATTTGTCATGACAGTGAACCTTTTTCATATCAAGAAGCAAAGAGCCTTTTCAAGAATTTGATGTTTTACATAGTAACCATACTTGAATTTAGTTTTCACTACCAAAAGATAAACAAACCATAGGATGTAAATAGGTATACAAGGTAAAGCATAAAAAAAATGACAGTATTGAAAATTTAAGGCAAGACTAGTGGTAAAAAGGTACATTCAATAATTTGACTTAACTATAGTAACACCTTTTCAGCTGTTATTAAAATGATGACTATAAGGTCCCTGATCACTACAGTAAATAAGGGTTGAGACATCAATTAGATATTAATAATGATTTCCTTCATAGGGATGTACATAAGAAGGTCTATAAGAATGAAAATCTCCTCATGTGCTTCAAAATACCCCATAATCATAATTTTCGTATATCTCAAAATCCATGCGTGATTTTAAAAATTCAATTTCATATTCTCGATTAGGGAAAAAAATTCAGTGGGAAATGGGTGTAACCCAGATTTTAGAAGACCCATAGAGAAAAATAATTTTCACTAATTTTCCTTATCCAATGTTTGTTCGTGCCGCGGCATGGGGCATAGAATAGTATAGTTGTTGATCCGCATCTGGTCTGTGTCGCGCCTGGGGCACGGATTAGTGTAATATTTTCCTTGGTTTTCTTATTTCGCCCAAGAGCATTGGGGTCATAGCCCCATGCCAACTCAAACATGAAATTTCCATTCAGCTCTAAGGATTTCAAGCTTAATTTTGGAACTTAAGGACACATTTCAAGGTCTAAGTCTACTTCAAGAAGTTCATTTCGAGGAATTCAAGGTTTAAGGTATGTGGGTCTTCATCCATGGATCCTTTCACCCATGGTGCCCAACCTTTTTTTTTTTTATAAAAATTGTATGTTTTCAAGTTGTATTACCTATAAGTATCTCTTATTATGGAATATGAACATAAATCATGTTGGGGTTTTACCAAGTGTTGATTGATTATGCATGAATGTCTATTTCAAGCTTATTCCATGAATTTACTTTGTATATTAAGACTATGCATATTTTGAACTACGAAATTATGAACTACTATGAGCTTTTGTGATGGATTTCAAGTTACCCTATGTAAGAGTTTTATTACCATATTGGTGGGTTGATTTGCATTAAGTTTACTCATCTTGTTTCACTCTTGAATTGAATTATTTTGAACATATATCATGAACCCACCATGTGTTTGAAAAAATGACATGAAAAGAATTCTCAAGTTATTTATGATCTATTACATGATTTACAAGTCAAGTGACTTCATAATGGTTAAGGGCTTTCAAGCATGTATTGAATTAACAAAAAGTATCTACGATTTTACAAATATCAAGTTAAGCGCTATTCTAAGATTTTACCTCTTGTGAGCCATTCATGTTAAGGCAAGGGTTTATGTATGATTACGATATACTTTCATATTCAAGTTAGGCTCACTACTAGAGGTTAAGTAAGTTTTAGAGCTACTTATATCATGTTATCATGTCTCTTACAAGCTATTCATATTATAATTAGAGTATGATTATTACAAGTATTTCGTGGGATTTGACTTAGCACCCATTGAGGCTTAAGATAGGAGCTCGATTTAAGAGGTCCTTACATAAAGTCTTTAATCTCTAAACTATATGCCACCATAGGATTACGATTATTACCCTTGCTATACTTATGGAACCATCTAGCTATACCACACTTTATCGAGGGGGTGACATGCCTCGAATTATTTATTGTATAGTTTACCATGGCAAGTAGACCACACCTTGTCGAGGGGTGACATGCCTCAATCACCTTGTTGAGGGGGTATACCTCAATCACCTTGTTGGGGGGTGACATGCCCAGTCACCTTATTGAGGGTTGGCGTACCTAAATCACCTTGTTGGGGGGGTGACATGCCCCAATCACCTAGTTGAGGGGTGACATATCTAAATCCCTTACTAAGGGGGCGACATTCCTTGGATTCCAAGTAGTAGCTTGCTTGGTCTATGTCGATTAAGGTCTCTTCCCACATATGTAATAGTTATGTTGAGACTCCTTCTTATGTTGAATACTTATTATTATGAGGGTGAGATCGGGGAGTATCTTAGCCCCCGCGCCATTCTAATGTAGAGGTGTTGTTGTATATTATGTTATGTTTATGCTATGAGCTTGACTCTTTTATGCTTCTATGAAAATGAAAGACTTTCCTTAGTCATGCTTCCCTTTTAATTATATCACTTGTTGATGTTTATTTTTCTTTCACGACCAAGGATGTGTGAATGATATGCTAAGAGGCTTGTTTGGGGTCCCTTTGGGTTATCCATTTGTCGTGTCATGTCTAAGCTCTAAGATTGGGTCATGGCAAGCTTGGTATTAGAGCACTAGGTTGTTAATGGTCCTCAAAAATCAAGCATACCGCATCAATTAGATTCTTATTCATGGTTGTGAAGCATGCCACAACTATGAATGGGAGGCTATGATGTGTTTTAGGAAATATTTCACTTCTTCATGATCTATGTCACGCGGTAGAGCTAAGTCCCTAAGGCTTATTACTGATCCCTAACAATTTTATTTCAGAATATGTCTCAAGCTATTCAGAATGATGTATAGGACAGTAGCCATCTCTCACTTGAGGGTCAACTTCCCAATGGTGATATGTCAAATGGGGAGGTTCGTAATGCTCTATGGCTATTGGCCAAGGTTGTAACCACTCAGCTCAATCAACAAGTGGGTGCCTCTGGAACTTCAAGGGACAAGAGGAGGGAGAGGAAGGCTAAGAGGGCCCGAGTTGATGGTTCCTCATCTTTTACTTATCTACCGGTTCCCAAGTACAAGAAGACAATGATTCCTTTTGCCACTTGTCAAGGGTATGGCAAGAAGCATCAGGAAAGGTGTTTAATGGGCATCAAGGGTTGTTTCAAGTGTAGCACTATTGGGCATAAGATGAGAGGTTTCCTGGTAGCCTCAAAGGAAGGGAGAAAAAGGGATCAATTTAAAAGTAGGCTTCCATATGCTAAGCCCAGTGGTAATGGTGGAGCGACCTATACTAGGTGCCCAAAATGTGGGCGAAATCATAGTGGCACATGTTGGAGGAGCACAAGTACATGCTTTTGGTGTGGCAAAATAGGCCACAAGGTTGTTGATTGTCCATGTGCTCAAAAGAATGGCAAAAGTGTTGGTGTTCAAGCTTCTCCTACGTGCAACAAGTGTGGAAGGTACCATCTGAGAGATTGTTTAGCCAGTTCTAGTGTATGTTTTGAGTGTGGCGCAAGGGATCACAAGTTGAGACATTGTCCATGGACTAAAAGAAATTTTGAGGATGACCATCGACGATCTCAACCATACCCCTCTAGGGGTCACTAGACTTGGCTTTTTGCTTCACTGGTATGTTAAAAATGCATGATTATGATATGTATACTTTATTAGATCTGGGTGCCACTCTTTCTTTTATTACTCCTTTTGTTGCCAAAAAGCTTCATGTGAGTCCTAAATTATTGTGGGAACCTTATGAAGTATCTACCCTAGTTGGTGAGTCCATTGTTGCTAAAAGAGTCTATAGAAATTGCCCCGTGTTCATATTGCATAAGGTCTTGCCTTGCAATTTTGTTAAATTAGAAATGGTGGATTTTGATATTATTCTTGGAATGGATTAGTTATATGCACATTATGCTTCTATTGATTGTAGAACCCGTAAGGTCAAATTCCAATTCCCTAATGAGCCCATCCTTGAGTAGGAAGTCATAATGTGGTGGTCAAGGATAGATTTATTTCTCTCTTAAAGCCCAAAAGTTGATTTCTAAGGGTTACGTTTACTATCTTGTAAGGGTTAGGGATGTCAAGTCTAAGGTCCTTCCTATTGAGTCGGTTTAGGTAGTTAATGTGTTTCTTGATGTCTTTCCCGATGAGCTTCCCGGTGTTCCTCCTAAAAGGGAAATAAACTTTGGTATAGACCTCCTTCCCGATACACAACCCATTTCCATTCCCCCTTACCGTATGACCCCGATGGAATTGAAGGAGTTGAATGATCAATTGAGGGATTTATTGGAGAAGGGTTTCATAAGACCTAGCAAGTCACCCTAGGGTACACTAGTATTGTTTGTAAAGAAAAAGGATGGTTCTTTTAGACTATGCATTGATTGCCGATAACTTAATAGAGTTACCATAAAGAACAAGTATGCTCTACCAAGGATTGATGGCCTTTTTGTTCAACTACAAGGGGCTAATCACTTTTCTAAGATTGATCTTCGGTCCGGATACCATCAAGTGAAGGTGAGGGGGTGTGATATTCCCAAGATGACTTTTTGGACTATGTATAGGCACTTTGAATTTGTGGTGATGTCTTTTGGCTTGACTAATGCACTGATTATATTTATGGACCTCATGAATAGAGTCTTCAAACCCTACCCTTGATATGTTTGTGGTGGTCTTTATTGATGATGTATTAATTTATTCTCAAAGTGAGGAGGAATATGTGAATCATTTGAGGGTGGTGTTTCAAACCTTGAGGGATGAAAGGTTGTTTGCTACATATGAAAAGTGTGAATTTTGGTTGAAAGAAGTTGCTTTTCTAGGGCATGTGGTGTCGGGTGATGGTATTAAGGTGTATCCTATGAAGACGGCGGTGAGACGGGATTTGCCTAGACCCTTGACTCCGTCGGACATTAGGAGTTTCTTAGGTTTGGGGGGTTATTGCCAGAGGTTTGTGAATAGTTTCTCTTCTATTGCTTCCCCGATGAGAAAGTTGACCCAAAAGAAGGCAAAATTCGTGTAGACCGATGAATATGAAAGGAGTTTTCAAACTTCACATAGGAAGCTGAGGCAGACATGAAAAAGTGATACCCATATCTCTTCCACTCTACTCAAGCTGAAGGTAATAACTTAAGTCCTATCTATGATTTCAAGTCTTAAGTTTCAATCTTCATGTGATTTTGCATGCATTCATGTTTATGGTAACAAGTTTTGCAAAATGACAAGGTGATAGTATATGCCTTTAGGCAACTTAAGGTGCATGAGAGAAATTATCCCACCCATGATCTTGAATTAGCAGCCCTGGTGTTTTCTTTGAAAATTTGGCATCACTATTTGTATGGAGATCATGTTGATGTATTTACCGACCACATGAGTCTCCAATATGTGTTCACATAAAATGATATTAACTTGAGAAAAATAATGTGGTTAGAGCTCGTTAAAGATTATGACATGAGTGTATATTATCGTCCCGACAAAGCTAATGTTGTGGTCGATGATCTAAGTAGAGTGTCCATGTGTAGCTTTGCTCATATTGATATTGGTGGCAAGGAGATGGCTCGAGAAGTTCATCGGTTGGCTAGGTTGGGTGTTAGGTTGGATGAAGTTTAAAATGGAGGTGTAGTGGTTGTTGATGGTTCTAAATTTTCCTTGATTGAGGAAGTCAAGTCAAAACAAAATCTTGACCCTGCCTTGCTGAGTTGAAGGTCTTGGTGAAGGATGGTAAAGTGGAGGTTTTCTCCCTAGGGGGACATGGTGCCTTTAGGTACCAAGGTAGGTTGTGTGCCTAATGTTGATGACTTAAGGGAGTTAAGTTTGAAGGAGGCTCATAATTTATCTTATTCTATTCACCCCAGTTCCACAAAGATGTATAGAGACTTGAGGGAGGTGTATTGATTGGGTGGTATAAAGAGAGATATTGCCACGTTCGTATCTGATTGTCACAATTGTCAGCAAGTGAAACTCGAGAACCAAAGGCCGGGTGGACTAGCCCAAGACATAAAAATTCTTACTTGGAAGTGGGAAGAGATCAACATGGATTTTGTTATTGGATTGCCTAAGACTAGGAGACACTTTGACTCTATTTGGGTTTTTGTGGATAGGATGACAAAGTCGGCTCACTTTCTACCAGTCAAAACAACTTATGGTGTCAAATATTATGCCAAGTTGTATATTCGTGAGTTGGTTAGATTGCATGGGTTACCTTTGTCCATCATTTCAGATAGTGGTGCTCAATTCACTTCTCATTTTTGGAGGACCTTCTAAAGGGGACTTGATACCAAGGTCAAGTTTAGCACGCCTTTTCTTCCTCAAATGGATGGTCAAGTCGAAGGGACTATCCAAACTCTTGAGGATATGCTTAGAGCTTGTGTTTTAGAGTTTAAGGGTAGTTGGGATGAATGTATTCCACTTATTGAGTTTGCTTACAACAATAACTACCACTAAAGCATTGATATGGCTCCCTTTGAAGCTTTATATGGTAGGTGATGTAGATCCTTGATAGGTGATGTAGATCCCCGATTGGGTGGTTTGATATGGGGGAGATGACCTGACCCGGTCCTGATTTGCCAATGGAAGCCTTAGAGAATGTAAGGTTGATAAGGAAGAGATTGAAAACATCTTAAAGTAGACAGAAGTCCTACTCTGATGTGAGAAGAAGAGATCTTGATTTTAAGGTTGGTGATTGGGTTTACTTGAAAGTCTCACCTGATTATGTCGATTAAGAAGAGATCTTGAGTTTAAAGTTAGTGATTTGGTCTACTTGAAGGTCTCACCCATAAAGTGTATGGTCCGATTTGGCAAGAAAGGAAAATTGAGCCCAAGGTTTATGGGTCCTTATAGAATTTTAAGTAAGGTTGGTAAGGTTGTATATGAGTTGGAGTTACCTATAGAGATGGATATGGTTCATCTGGTCTTTCATTTGACCATGTTGAGGAAGTGTGTGGGTGACCCAAGTGCTATAGTGCCCTTAGATGTTGTCGGTGTTGTAGGAGATAATTTGACCTATGAGGAAGTCCCTATGGAAATTTCAGATAGACAAGTGAAGAGGTTGAGAAACAAAGATTTAGCTTCCGTCAAGGCCCTTTGGAAGAACCAACAAGTTGGAAGTGCCACATAGGAAGCTGAGGCAGACATGAAAAAGTGATACCCATATCTCTTCCACTCTACTCAAGCTGAAGGTAATAACTTAAGTCCTATCTATGATTTCAAGTCTTAAGTTTCAATCTTCATGTGATTTTGCATGCATTCATGTTTATGGTAACAAGTTTGTGGTGATTTATTTTTGACATTCATGTTGAGATTTTTTAAAACGATGTTGAGACTTTTATAAGAAAGAAAATACTTGAGATTTGATCCTACATCGCTGCTCAAGACTTTAGTGGATCGATTCTATTACATAAGTTAATTTCTAATTTTTATCTCACATCATGAGATAAGTACGCAGTTATTATTGTACCAGCCCAAAACCTCACTAATTGATCTTTACGGTGCTTCCTCTATCTCTATCAATTAAAGCTTTATATCCATAGAAAAAAGTTGCTAGGCATTTTGATTTTTTCCTATTTTGACTTCTATGAGGTTTCTTTCTTTGCTATAGCTGATAAAAATTGTTGTTTTAGATGATGCATTTTGTTGCATTCGTTTAGGGCTGAAATCTTCCTAATGACTTCTCTTACACATGTTTTTTTGACATCCGAAGATGAATGTTCCCAAGGCAGAGATACTGAAACACCTATCATGTGCTTTAGAATGCCCCATAATCGTAATTTTCATATATCTCAAAATTCCTGCATGATTTTGAAAATTTGACTTCATACTCTCGATTAGGGGCCATAATTGTGAGGGAAATAGGTATAACTCAAATTTTAGAAGACCTGTAGTGAAGAATAATTTTTACTAATTTTTCTTACCTAGTGTCTATCAGTGCCCCGGCCGCGACGTGCCTGGAGCGCGAACTAGTGTAGTTGTTGATCAGCATCTAGTCTACATCGCGCATGGGGTACGGACCAGTATTACATTTTCCTTGGTTTTCTTATTTCGCCCAAGAAAATTGGGGCCAAAGTCCTATGCCCACTTAAACATAAAATCTCCCATACTTAGCCTTTTTCAACTTTATAGCTCACAAAACCCTCTCTAAAACCTCTCATAGACTCTATCAGTTTTCTCATTCAAATCTAAGGATTTCAAGCTCAATTTTGGAACTCTAGGACTCATTTGAAGCTTTAAGTTTACTTCAAGTTCATTTCAAGGTTTAAGGTATGTGGGTCTTCATCCATGGGTCCTTTTACCCATGGAGCCCAACCTTTCCTTTTTATGAAAATTTCATATTTTCAGGTCGTATTACTATGGGTATCTCTTATTATGAAATATGAACATTAATCATGTTGGGGTTTTACCAAGTATTTATTGATTATGCATGAATGTCTATTTTAAGTATATTCCATGAATTTACTTTGTCTATTGAGACTATGCATGTTTTGAACTATGAAACAATGAACTACGATAAGCTTTTGTGATGGATTTCAAGGTACCCTTCATGAGAGTTTTATTACAATGTTGGTGGGTTGATTTGCATTGAGTTTACTTATCTTGTTTCACTCTTGATTTGTATGATTTTGGATAAATATCATGGACCTACCATATGTTTGATAAAATGACATGACAAGAATTTCCAAGTTATTGATGATCTATTACATTTATTTACAAGTCAAGTGACTTCATGATGGTTAAGGGCTTTCAAGCATGTAATGAATTCATAAAAAGTATCTATGATTTTACAAGTATCAAGTTAAGCCTTATTTCAAGATTTTACCTCTGGTGAGCCATTCATGTTAAGGCAAGAGTTCATGTATGATTATGATACACTCTCATGTTAAAGTTAGACTCGCTACTACAAGTTTAGTATGTTTTAGAGATACTCAGATCATGTTATCATGTCTCTTAAAAGCTATTCATGTTATGATTAAAGTATATTATTACAAGTATTCTGTGAGATTTGACTTAGCACTAATCGAGGCTTAAGATGGGGGCTCTACTCAAGAGGTCCTTACATAAAGTCTTTAGTCTTTAAACTATGTGCCACCATAGGATTATGATTCTTACCCTTGCTATACTAGTGGATCTATCTAGCTATACACACCTTGTCGAGGGGGTGACATGCCTTGGATTATTCATTGTATGGTTTACCATGGCAAGTACACCGTACCTTGTTGAGGGGGTGACATGCCTCGATCACCTTGTCAAGGGGGTGAAATGCCTCGATCACCTTGTCAAGAGGGTGACATGCCTCGATCACCTTACCAAGGGGGTGACATGCCTTGGATTCCAAGTAGTTGGTCTCTTGGTCTATGTCAATTAAGGTCTCTTCCCATACATATATTATGTATTATACAAGTTGAATGTTTTACAAGAATGTGTTATTACAAGCATTGATCATACATGTCATATTCAGATTATTTCTATTTTTTTATATGTATGCATTTCAAATACGACGACTTATATCCTTGTTGCATTGCATCCCACATACTTAGTCTATTCCAATGAACTAACGCATACTCTATGCCTACATGATATCACTAGCTAAATATCCATATCTATTAATGCTTGATAATGAGAAGGTTGAAGGTAATCCTCTTACCCTTGACTTAAATTGAATTGCCAATTCCTGAGTTGATATATTTATTCTTGAGTCTGAGTAGAGATTGTTAAGATTTATGAGGAGTTGAGAGTTTGATTGATTGCGTGAGTATTAGATGATCTGTTTGACCAATTTTAGGATGCCTCTTGTTTCTCAAATATAGACCTTAAATATGGCTATCATAATTTGAAAGTGAGGGAATATGATACTTCAAAGACAACCTTTAAGACTAGATATGGCCATTTTGAGTTCTTGGTCATGTCCTTTGGGTTGAGAAATGCACCTAGAACCTTCATGAAATTGATATATATGGTGTTCAGACAATATCTTGATAGGTTTATGATTGTGTAAATCAATGACATTTTTGTGTATTCGAGATATTAAGAGGAGCATGCTAATCACCTCAGAGTTGTCCTAAAGTCTTTAAGGACCATGAGTTGCATGCAAAGTTTTTGAAGTGTGAATTTTTACTCAAGTCAATGGCTTTCCTAGGCCATGTTGTTTCAGGTGATGGTATTTGAGTAGATGCCCAAAATATTGAAGTGGTTAAGAACTGATCCAAACCGACCTCTCTGACTGACATAAGAAGTTTCTTGGGGTTGGCAGGCTATAACTATAGATTTTTTGAGAGATTTAGTCAGAGTTAGCTAATGAAGTGCATAGATTAGCCCAATTGGGTGTTCAGCTTGAAGAAAATTATGAGGAAGGAGTCAATGTTCAGAAAGGGTCTACTTCATCTTTAGTGGTAGAGGTGAAAGAAAAGCAAGACCAAGATCCTGTCATATTTCAATTAAAAGAGGTTGTCCATAAACAAAAAGTGATGGTCTTCTCCAAAGGGGGAGATGGACTATTGAGATACCAGAGTAGATGGTGTTCGAGATAGAATTATGGCTGAAGCCCATAGCTCTAGATATTCCATTCATCCTGACTCTACCAAGATGTACCACGACTTGACAGAAGTCTATTGGTGGAGGGCAATAAAGAGAGATATTACTGAGTTTGTTTCTAAGTGCCCGAATTGCCAACAAGTTAAAGTTGAGCATAAAGGCCATGTGGATTGGCTCAAAACTTTGAGATTCCCAAATGAAAGTGGGAGATGATCAACATAGACTTCATTACTATTCTATCAAGGTATCGAAAGAAACATGATTCGATATGGGTGATTGTGGATAGGATGACCAAATCAGCTCACTTCTTAGCAGTTAAGACAACTGATACTGCAGAGGAGTATACCAAGTTGTACATCCGTGAGATTATAAGGTTCCGTGGAGTTCTCTTGGCCACCATCTCAGACAGAGGAGCTCAATTCACCTCTCAATTTTGGAGATCTTTCTATAAGGATTGGACACTAAAGTGAATCTGAGTACCACCTTTATCCTTAGACAGATGGCCAAGTAGAACGTACAATTCAGACATTAGATGACATATTGAAAGCCTGTGTCCTTAACTTCAAAGGAAATTGGGATAACCACCTACCATTGATCAAATTTGTATATAATAATAGTTAGCATGCAAGTATTTAGATGACTCCCAATGAAGATTTGTATGGGAGGAGATGTAGATCACCAAATGAGTGGTTTGAGGTTGGAGAAAACCAGTTGATTGGACCTGATCTTGTCCACCAGTCACTGGAGAAGGTAAAGGTCATTAAAGAGAGGTTGAAGACTACATAGAGTCGCCAGATATCTTACACAGAAGGGAGGAGAAGAGACTTAGAGATCGAGGTGAATGATTGGGTGTACTTGAAAATGTCCCCCATGAAGGGTGTCATGAGATTCGGGATGAAGGGGAAATTATGTCCTGACTATATTGTCCCTACCAGATTGCGAAGAGGATTGGGAAGGTTTCTTATGAGTGGAGTTGCCTTCTGAGCTAGATGCAATTCCTCTAGTGTTCCATGTCATGATGTTGAAGAAATGCTAGGGAGATCCTTCATTGATAATCTCTGTTGAGCGTATTGGAGTGAAGGATAGCTTGTCTTATGAGGATATTCTAGTCCAAATCCTTGATCATCAGGTTTGCAAGTTGAGAACCAAAGAGATTGCCTCAGTCAAAGTCCTGTGGAGAAATTAACTCATTGAGGAAGCTACATGGGAAGCTGAGGAAGAGATGAGAGCTAAATATCCATATCTATTAATGCTTGATAATGAGAAGGTTGAAGGTAATCCTCTTACCCTTGACTTAAATTGAATTGCCAATTCCTGAGTTGATATATTTATTCTTGAGTCTGAGTAGAGATTGTTAAGATTTATGAGGAGTTGAGAGTTTGATTGATTGCGTGAGTATTGAGAGAGTCTTGATTGTATTCGTGCCTTGATATCTACCTTTACTCATCATTCAAGGACGAATGATTCTAAGGGGGAGATGATGTAATATCTAATAAAATTACCAAAATACCCCTAGAAGAGAGATGTGTGCATAACATGTCTTCCCGAATTTTGATGGCAAACCGAGTTCGAAAATGCAATCAACATGAATAATTGAGTGGGATAATGGTCATGGTTGATTTTTAGCGAAACCAGATAAAAAGATAATTTTTTGATCGAAAAATGATTTTTCGAATGAGTATGTAATAGGTGTACAACATGGACCTGCCACGTAGTTACACTTAGATTTGGTCCCAATATTTTCTACTGGGTTAGAAAACTGAATCAGAGAACTTTCGGCAAAAAACCCTGAAAAAATACCATCTCTACGTCGCGGACCCGCCTACCCCGAGGTAAATTTTTCTATTTTTGTGAGGGGCATTCCAGACCTTTCCCAACCCCTCCTAAACTTAAAACATGATCTAAATGGGTCATTTTGAGTGTAGAAAAGGTTTTAATCCCCACTCCTAAGTCCTTTTCTAAGTTTTAACAAAGACTAAGTTTAAAGATGAGAGAAGAGGAGCGAGAACTCGAGGAAATCAAGGAGGGTTTGTACCAATGTGAGTGTCAAAGCTTCATACCAGGTATGTAAGGCTAAACTAAAACATGGGAATGTTCTTCCATGTGCTCCATTGATGGTAATAGATAAGTTTAGACTATTATGAGTCCACATACATGTTTCTTGAATATTTTCTTGCAAATTATACATATTACAAATATTTTCATATGTTGATAATCATCATAAATCGAATTTCCCAAATTAAATACTTTTCTTGAGTTATTGTATAAATCCTATATATTATTTTGTGAAAGCATGCAGGAATGAACCTAGGGATGGAGGTTAGAGCCTTGACTTGAGTATGTTCATTGTGATTGTGATGTGATCTAGACGAACGAGTTAAACCTAGGGATTGAGTCTACAGCCTCGACTTGAGTATGTTGATTATGATTGTGATGTAAGTATGATGACGAGTTAATAGAGCTTGATGATCCCATGAGTATTCATAATTGAATTCTAGAGTTTGTCTAATCAACTTCCTCTTAATAATTGATGTGAGTCCTTGAGTTATTAAATGAGAACTGAGTTGATGAGATGATTGAGATGATAGGCCAAAAGGTGATGTCTCCCAAGTTACACCTCCTTTTTAGAAGATAAAGTGGTCATTGTCAAGAAATAGAACATAACAAAGGTTAGGGTCGAACCCACAGAGAATACGTAGACTCAAGAGAATTTAATGATCGCAATTTGAGTGGTTAACCAACTTACTTCTCCAAAGGGGTGAGGGGTTTGCAATAATCAATGAAAAATAAAATTAAACTAACTAACGCAAAAGAGAAATCAATATGGAGAGAAACTAGGGTATTGTGTTCCCCATGATTCCCCAATTTACATCACCGGATAACCTAATTCTTTTCTGGTGTGTAGTATGTAGGATGGAAAGTTATGTTAACCAAGCCCTTTGGTCAAAGGTGAGAGGTGAATTTCACTATGTGACTTGGCCCATCTCCATAGTATGCATTACTAACCCTTACCTATTAGTCCCAATATAACCTTCCCTTAGTCAAGTTTTGTTGATTAGATGAGAACACAATAATTGAAGTTAATTAATCTGTTTTTCTATTCATTACTACCTTGGTCCAGTCAGTAATACTAGGTGGGTTCTAATGTTGGCCACCAACAGAAGACATGCGAAACGAAGAGAGTTAATTAATACATGCATACATACATTCAAAGAATTATGAATTATCCAGTTTTACTTTGTTAGTTCTTCATGGTTCCCAAATCTTAGTTGTGGATTTAGCTACTCATGCTATGTGTAGATTTAGGAATAATAAATTGAGAAAACATAATTGAACACTCACACAATAGAATTAAGAACAAGCAAATCTAACTTTAATAGGAATCACGAGCTTAAAGATGAAATTGAATCAAAAGTGTTCTCAAAGACTCTCCAATATGATCTTACAATTTTCTCTCTCAAAATATTGAGTTCTATGAGTACTAGGTGAAATCTTATGAAACATTACCTAAAACCCTATTTATATAAGTAAAATACAAGTCCCAAATAAAATAGGAGAACTGGTTGGCACGCCATATGAAGGGTATTTATGGCCTGTATTGCATTTCGTGGCCCGTAATCTGGTCTTGTACTCAGCTGTTGAAAATTTGAACTTCAACTCTATGACACCCCTCTATGATTCATAAAGTGCTTTACGATCTGTAAACAGGGTTTCGTCTAATGAACTTCAGAAAGTCCAAATCTCTAATCCTTATGGTACGAACCATCTTCTATGACTCGTAAAATCTTCTATGACTTATTTACATGTTTGTAGAATTAACTTCAGAAAATAGTCCTCACTGGAATTGTTCACGAAACCACCTAAGACCTTTAGAATGATCTACGACCCGTAAAGGGTCTCGTATAACAGCAAAAACCAACAACTTCTGCACTTTTTCCCAATGTCAAGGCCAAACCTGTAATTCGGAAAATATAAACACAAAAATACATAAAACCAACAAACATTACATTGAGAACACATAAAATTCCAAGTTTTAAGCATAAAAAAGTATTGTATTTTGGCTGCACATCAGCACCCTCAACTTAAAATTTTTGCTTGTCCTCAAGTGACGGACTCAATCTAAATAGATTATACAGTAACACATATCCTCAACCCAATGGCATACATCATATAGATCTTAGACTCAGACACCCACACCAACTTTTCAAAATAGGATCAGATAGTTATCGAGCAAACCAATACAACCTGGTACATGTGACAACAACTATGACAAGCAAGGTATTATCAACAATGTACAATCACTGATAAAATCTAGTATTAATAATGCAATGCAAGTACCCTCACAGAAAGAAGTCCATATTTGATACTAAATGATGTTTTCATGCTTAACCTTGGGACTATGCAGAATCACTCACTCTCACAACAAATATTCATGCATAATGTCTAATACCATAGGCTTACCCCTATATTCATGACTTAGACCGTCAACCAACTGGACTAGGATCACTTTAGGACTTTTTAGGCTTGTAACATAGGCTCAGGGGGCTTTGGTATGATATTATAGGAAAATAGTGACTAAAGGCTGTCCTTGACCCAACATTTTTCTACACTTTCACCCTACCAACTCTGTTATTTTATCTTTATTCTCCCTTTTTCCTATTTCAAGCTTTTTGGGGTGCTTTCTTTTCATTTTTCAACTTTTTTGCCTTGTTTCTACACTTCATTCTGCTTTTTAACTCTACCCCTTATATTTGTACTTTTATCCTTACACCAGCCACCCTCAACATAGGCTTTTACCCTATGTTAAGGTGCATAATATCTACCTCCGAACCAGGGCCACTTTTGGTAGCCACCCTCAACTTAGGCTTTTTGCCTCAATCAAGGTGCACAATGTTCAAAGAAGGACCAGGGCCAGTTTTAAGATTTTACAACTAACAAGGCTAGGTTAATCAGGTGGTTTCAAAGAATAGGTACATGTCAGGCTCAAACATTAGGAATAAGGGATTATATCATAGTTTTGGTTGTTCCTGTTAGGCTAAATGGACTATTAAGAACAATGACCTAAGATCCTTTCCAAATCCATCTAATCTACAATCTAAAAACAAGGCAAGTTCTAAATTAGCACAAAATACATTAATCTAGAAAATTAAGCTCACACTCTCATGACACCGCATACATTATCAACAAACAACTCTCAGATCATGCTTTTTATCTCAATGTACCCTCACTAATCAGAACAAACATCGTCAAGACCTAAACATGTACGGTTGTTATCTAACTACTAATAAAAATTTTTGGTGGGTATCAATTTTTCAAATAAAACACAAAATATGCTATATGCCACAAGTATTGGTACTATATGCTACACATACTATCTAAACATTATAAACGTGTTAATTCAATAGAAAGTAAATATCTATGGGGAGAAAGAACACATGCAAGAAAACCTCCAGATCAAAAATTAGAGTAGTTATAGACCACGCGACTCAGACTTTACTGAGGCCTATAACTACCCACACCCCATCGAAAAAGATGTGCATTGAGCCCAATGCAAACAATCAAAACAAAATAACACATAAGGGGACAATAAGCATACTTGGATGCCTAAGTGCCAGTGTTCCTTGGGTTTCCTTCCAAGCGGTGCGTGATTTATTATCGCAACACGACATAGATAGCTTGAGTACTCAGACTTCCTAAATCTCTTCTGCTCCCTCAGTATCCTTTAGTTCAAGAGCTATAGTACTAGTCATCATGCCTTTTTGAATCTGGCCTAGTTGGGGTGATACATTTCTAAACTATCCATTAAGTTCTTTGATTGTAATAGAGTATTGTTCAACTTTATAGTTTATATTGGAAATGTTGGACTGAATCTCTCAGGAAGTCTCATTTTGTGTGTTAGCCCTCTTTAACAACTGGTCAAGCATCTCCTCGATGTTTGAGATTCCTATCCCTCACATCGCGATTGTAGCGGGTTATGTAGCGACTATCCCTATTGCTATCCCTGTCGCCCTCATACTTGGTATGGTGTCTTTCCTAAATATCCCCTAGCTTGGTTAGCTCTTACATCTACTTCATTAGCATCACCAGATTGACTCTGTTTTGAGCAAGCATCCTAAGGATCTCGGCATTTATTTTTTCTTGGTCAGAGCTCATACCAGCAGTACGGTTTGTTGGATATCTATTCATGGGTTCCTACACATGGTTTGCCTTTGCCACTATATCTAACAGTTCAATAATTTCTATGAATGGTTGATCTACGAACAAACCTCCCAAGAGGGTATCAGCACATACTCAACTATTTACATCTAGAGCCTGATAGAAATATTGCACAGTGGCATTCTCCGCAATTTTATGATCCAGTGCACTCTTCAAGTATCTATGAAAAAAATAGCGCCTCACTAAAATTGTCCACGAAGCAACCCTACGAATCGATCTCATATGGCAAGGATTGAATCACCAAGAAGTTAGTCGAAGTTGTTGATCTAGTCCTTCAACATGAGCTTCTTCGATCAAGGGAAGTACCTCTCCAAAAAGGCCTTCTGCAAGTCTGCCCAACTAGTGATCGAACTCTATGGGAGCTCAGATAGCCATAGTGCTGCATTGCCCGTAAGAGATAATGGCAAGACATGAAGTCCCATAACATCCATAGACAAATTTTTGTTCCCATCACACTCTTATAGACAAATGCCACAATGTGTAATGGCTATGAGGATCCTCCGACGGTAAGCCCCTAAATAGCCCAATTTTGCAGCATATGAAGTAACCCACTTGAGACTGTGAACTTTGTCTCTACAGGTAGTGGTGGCAACACAATAGCTCTAGTCACCTCCATATCTATAGGATTCAGCCTGTATTGATTTTACTGGTAAGCATTGTCGTTGAAATCATGCCGTTGTTGAGCAATGTCCTCCAAATGAGGTGGGTTCTTATTCTCAGCATCCTCATTGTTATTCCTTTTCAGAGCTACATTATCCGTGTTATTGGAGTTATCTTGGGCCATTCTACTTAACATTCTATGGATCTCTAGATCAAACGGAGTTAAGGAATTGCCTTGACTCCGAGTGTTGGGCATACACTACACCTATACCCTGAAAAAGAACAAAAACAATAATGAAAGGTAAAATAAGGGAACTGAGGATTAACACTTAAATTACTAATGAATTCACTAAGTCTAGTCATATTCCCTGGCAACGGCGCCAAAATCTTGATGTCACCCAAGTTGCACTTATTTTTAGAGGATAAAATGGTCGCCATCAAGAAATAGAACCTAACAAAGGTTAGGGTCGAACCCACGGGGAATATATAGACTCAATAGAATTAACAAATCTGCAATTCAAATGATTTACCAACTTACTTCCCCAAGGGGGGCTTCACAATAATCAATGAGAAATAAAACTAAACTCAATATCACAAGAGAGAAGTTAATATTGGAGAGAAACTAGGGTATTGTGTTCCCCATAATTCCCCAACTCAGTATCACTAGATAACCTAATTCAGTTCTAGTGTATAGCATGTAGACAATGATTTATGTTCACCAAACCCTTTGGTCAAAGGTGGGAGGTGAATTTGTCTATACTGGGTTTCCTTCCAAGCGGTGC
>DF360970.1:21777-56004 GCA_000787875.1 Solanum virginianum | reverse complement strand
TTGGTCAAACAAATTATCAATCCTTGGAAGAGGATACCTATTCTTGATGGTGACCCTATTAAGTTGCCGGTAGTCAATACACATTCTAAGGGACCCATACTTCTTTTTCACAAACAACACCGGTGCATCCCAAGGTGATTGGTTAGGCCTAATAAATCCCTTCTCTAACAAGTCCCTCAATTATTCCTTCAACTCCATCGGGGCCATACGGTTAGGGGGAATAAAAATGGGTTGAGTATCAGGAAGGAGGTCTATACCAAAATCTATTTCCCTTTCGGGAGGAACACAAGAAAGGTCATTTGCAAAGATATCAAGGAACTCATTTACAATCGAAACTAACTCTATGGAAGGACTTTGGACTCCACATCCCTAACCCTCACAAGATGGTAAAGACACCCCTTACAGATCAACTTATACATGGTAGATGGTAAAGACACCCCTTACAGATCAACTTACAGGCTTTAATGCAAGAGATGAACCTACCTTGACCACCACATCATGACTCTCCCACTCAAGGACAGGTTCATTTGGGAATTGGAATTTGAACCTACGGGTTCTACAATCAATAGAAGTATAGTATGCATGCAGCCAATCCATCCCAAGAATAACATCAAAATCAACCATATCTAACTCAACAAGATAACAAGGCAATATTTTATGCAAGATGAAAATGGGATAATTTCTATAGATCTTCCTAGCAACAATAGATGCACGATAGGAGTAGACACCTCATACGACTCACATAACAACTCGAGGTCAACATGAAACTTTTTGGCAACAAAGAGGGTAACAAAAGAAAGAGTGGCACCCGGATCAATCAATGCATACACATCAAAATCAAATATTTTCAACATACTGGTGGCAACGTCGGGCACCTCATCAATCCCTTGCCTCCCATGCAAAGCATAAAACCAGTTGTGCCTTATGGCACTATCTTATGGGCCACCTCTTCCCAAAGTAACCGTATTAGCACCTTGTGGATGAACCTCCTTATCCTTATTACGATTTCAAGGGAAATCCAACACCTAATGCCCAACTTCCCCACACCTATAGCAAGCATTTGTATCCCTCAAGCATGGGCCACTATGACCCCTACCACATTTTGGACACCCACCATTAAGAACCACACCCCCAATACCTCGGGCCCTTGGAAAATCATTGGCAACTCTCTGATGAGAAGACCCTTGGCCTTGATGGAATCGACCACCTTTTTTGGAACTTCGCCCTCAAAACGGGCCTTCTTGGTCTCATGACCCCTCCTCTTCCTCAATTTCTCCTCCTCTATTTGTTTGATTTAGGTCATCAAATATGACAAGTCCATGTAATTAATCAACATGGCAGACCGACACTCCTCACTAACCAATTCCAACACACTCATCATAAATTTGTTCATCCTAAATCTTGAGTCGGCCACCAAATGTGGAGCATAATTTGAAAGTTGGTTGAACTTGAGGCCATACTCCCTTATACTCATAGACCCTTGTCTCAAATTCATAAATTCCACCAATTTAGCTTCCCTAGGTTCAAGGGGGAAGAACCGATTAAGGAATGCCACCTTGAACTCCTCCCAAAGCACCACATAGTTGACTGCCTTCTCTTTCTTACGTTGATTGTACTATATTTGTGTTATTCCTTCGAGTTGGTACCCTGCCAATTTCGCTTTATCCTCCGACCTCACACCCATGATAGCCAAAATCTTGTAGACCTCATCAATGAACTCTTGAGGATCCTCACTGACCTTTGACCTATAGAATTTTGGGGGATTCATTCTCATGAAGTCTCTCACCCGAGATGCCGGTGTAGGAGCATGAGGGGCTTGGGCCCCTTGGTTGGCTTTATTAGCCACGACTTGTGCAAGCAAAGTGAGAGCATCTCGAAGCTCTCTATTAGTCGATTGTTCCTCAGGTGTGCGAGCTCTTCTCCCTCTCGTGTTAGGCATGATCTAGCATAGAAAAGGACAATCGTTAGGGGGAAAACCTTACCTTAACTTTTATAGCACGACATAGAGTAAGAAGAAGGGAAATATTTCCTAAACGCCTCATAGCCTCTAGCTCATAGTTATGGTGCACAACATAACTATGAACAAGACTCTAATTGACGCGGTGTGTTGGACTTCGAGGATCTAAAAACCTAGTGCTCTGATGCCATGTTTATCATGACCCACACCTAGGGCCTAGACGTGACACGATATAAGGGGAACCCGAAGGCACCCCAAGCAAGCCTCTTAGAACATCATTACACATCCTTGATTGAGGAAGCAATAAAATAGCAACAAAATAGTAGAACTAGGGATAATCCAGGCTAAGGGACATCATTCATATCATAATAACAAGAGCCAAGAGAGAGTCAATGCTCATAACATTACATGTGACATGTCCAACAATACCTCTAATATATAGATAAGAGCGGGGGCCAAGATAAGCAACCGGGCTCACTCTTATAATTAACATTTACATAAAAGAAAAGTAGTTTTAGAAAATAGTAAGAGATCATAAGTAACGTCCCTGAAATGAAGGACTCACCAACAAGCATGAGTGGAAGAGTATTAGCCACGTGGATGAAGATGCTCAAGCGGGGCTTCGGTTCTTACATGGTGACATCATTTAGGCATAGAGTATACATTAGTACATTTGAATGTAATAAGTATGTAGGATGCAATGCAACAAGTGATAAGTACCATAATCCAAAATCATATCATAGACAATGAATGGACATATAGCAATATGGCATATATGAATGATACTTGAAGTAAAATCATGTTTATATAGAACATCATAAATGTGTAAGGAGTGACCATTCGTAGTGTAATCTAAGGCCTACCACCTCCTTGGAGAGGCGCATGAGGTACAAACCCCTTCATTATGTTGATGGAGTATAAACCCACAACAAGGTTGATAGAGTACAAACCCCCCAACATGGTTGATGGGTGCAAACTCCCAACAAGGTTGCATGGGCCTGCCATCTCCCAAGCTAGTCAATCGAGGTACAAACCCCTCAACAAGGCTACCTAAGCCTACAATCTCCCGAGTGAGGCTTGGTCATCCCCAACACTATTAAGATAATATCATATACATATATTTATCTCATCATCATATAATCATCATATATAAACCTTTCGTTCATCATCATAAAGTCATTCAACTCATAAGCCATGCATTGGACCTTCAATTCCTCAAGAAATCATAACCGAGTATTTTATCAAACACTTGGTAGGTGTATAGTACTAGTGTAAAACCATGCAATTCAAGAGTGTTATCATGCTAGAAAATCCAATGTAAAACCATCAATAGATACTTGGTAACACCCTCAAGCAATATACATCAAAAGCCTTCATCAAATCTCATAATAGATCTTAGATTTATAGCCCAAAACATAGTAAAACATTCACAATTTCATAAATCCCAACATAGTGTGCAGTGAATTTCATAATAAATAAGGCCCATGAGTAAATCAACTTCGAATCATGTAATTTTTAAGAAAAGGAAGCTTGTGTATCATGGGTGAAAGGAACTCATGAAAGAAACCAACATACCTTAGCTTGGGATAATAACTTGATGAATATTGGAGATGGAGACTTGAAGCTTGAATGAGAACCTTGAAATTCGAATGAGAAGAATTGAATTTAGGAGTTGAAATATTGGCTAAGTATTTAAATGAGTATTGGTTCTCATTTTAAATGATATAAGGGTGAAATATGATTCAGTATAGGTATTTTCATATTTGGGAACACTTAGGCCCAAGACCCAAAAGCCTTGGACCAAGATAAAAATATCTGGGAACAAAATACACAAGTCCGCATTTGGTCTGCGATGTGAACCTATTGCGGAGGCAAAACTAAACATGTCCGCGACAGTTGCGCGTCGCGACACTATTACGATTGATTCTGGATAAGAAAAATTATGAAAAATAAAATTGCTAATCGTTTGCTCTTAAATCGGGGTTAGACCCATTTCCCACTTAATCTGGCCCCCTGATCAAGAATACGAAGTTGGATTTTTGATATCGCGCATAGATTTTGAGATATATGGAAATTATGATTCCAATTACTTTTGAGGCACATTTTCAGGCACTTTTGGGGTCATTTCAGTGAATCATCAAATTGCTTCGGCAATCGAGTTTCCCATCGCTCAATATCACAAAGATCAGGTATCAGTAGGGTTACTATAAGGGCATTGATTAAGAGTAATCGATGTATCACCGACTGGTCTTCAACGGTCAAATTGGCCACTTCCAACTCAAAGCAGCAGCCCACACGTCACTCTCCTCAAGCAAACAATACGACTTTACTTTGCATAGCAAGCAATCAAACAGTTATTTCAAGGCTCAACAGTGGTAAAAATGACAAATTTCCCTTAAGAATGACGTCACCCAATCTATCATAGGGCAAGTGCTAGTTGCTAAAACCCATCCCCTTATTATGGCTACTAAGATTCTACCCCATAGATTTGCAAAACCATTGATTACCCAACATTAACAACATCAGTTGCTCAAATATTTTGACTCAAATGTGTAGATACTCAAGCTATTCAGGTCAATTTTCACAGCAATCACCAAGATTAGTAGGACAAAGCATATACCTAAATCTCCGTATGCAAGGAATGATAAAGTACATGATGATGGTAAGGTCGGGCACATTGATTCCAGTAGAAAGAAGAAAAGAAAATAAAAAAAATCTAGAATGCAATTGGTGAGTGTATGGGAAGAGGGAGAGGTTGAGAGATGAAGAGTGAAAACATTAATGCCTATTTAAGAAAAAGAGGATTAGACTTTTTGTCTTCCGCATCATTATTCATTACTATAGAAAGCATTCGATGGTCCGCCGGTTGCACATGAGACCACCATTTTACCTTTTATTGAAGATGTCCCCAAGTACTGAAAAATAGCCTAACTAGGAGTCGTCGAATACATTCGGTGGTGTGCCTAGTTAGCAATTGCATTACTTAATTTTGCAGTGATTCACTCTCTAAATTGATCTCAAAGACCATTCAAAAGTAACATCACCCTTCTATGTTTGGCGATTCGCCAACTTCGTACCAAGTTCGCCTAATATTACAGTGTCATTGGTCTTCTCTAAGGTCCCAAAATATAGTTGACTTCGGAATCGCATTTCCAGTTCGGTGATATGCCAAATTTTCTAGGAGATCGCCAAATTTAACATCTAAAGGACCTAATTTAGAGTAAAAAGCGGGCTAATAGGCCATCACCCTTCTTACTCAGCCATATGCCGCTTAGGCCTTTAAATCACCAAAATTAGCAACATCTCCAAGGTCAACCTTTGGTCTAACAAGTGGTCTAGGTCGAGACCGCCGATGTCATTAGGCAATTTGCCCTTTATGCTTGCTTTCTCACCTTTCTTCCCTTGTCGCCTTTCTCAACACAAACCTGTAATAATCAAAACACATTATATTAATATCATTATTTACTTACATATCAAGAAGCTCCTGATTTAATGTCACGGCATGACGATGTTTGATACAATTAAGCATCACTGATATTTATGGCGTGAACCACTCAGACATCCGGTAGTTTACCATAATATTTTTTAAGCCTCTGTCCATTTGTCTTGAATTTTTCGCCCTTGTGTTTTTCAACTTCTACCACTCTATTAGCTAACACTTCTGTTACCTTAAAAGGACCTGACCATCTTGATCTGAGTTCCCTAGGAAACAAATGAATCCTAAAGTTGTATAACATCACAGGATCCCTTTCAACAAACTCTCTCTTCAAGATTTTATGATCATACCATTTTTTATCCTCTCTTTGTAAAGGGCAGAGCTTTTATAGGCCCTCAACCTGAATTCATCTATCAAATAGATTTGGGTTTATCTAGCTTCTAGAGCTTCATCAGGTTTAAAATTTAGTTTCTTGAGAGACCATAAAGCTTGATGCTCCAACTCAACATGTAAGTGGTATGCTTTTCCAAACACAAGTTGATAAGGAGACATTCCAATAGGAGCTTTGTAGGCCGTACAGTATGCCCATAACGCGTCATCAAGATTAGCTACCCAATTGCTCCTACTCCTATACACTATTTTTGCAAGAATCATTTTAATCTCTCTGTTTAACACCTCCACCTACCCATTTGCCTGAGGATGATATAGAGTTATGACCTTGTGTTTCACTCTGAACTTACTCAACAACACTCCAAATATTCTGGTGCAGAAGTGAGATCCCCCATCTGTAATAATAGCCCTAGGAGTACCAAATCGAGTGAGAATATTTTTCTTTAAGACTACTCCCGTATCATCACTCGTTGGTAATGCCACAGCTTCAAGCCATTTGTATGCATAATCAATAACTAGGGGTATGTATTTGTTACCAAAAGAGCTTGTGAATGGCCCCATAAAGTCCACCCCCAAAACATTGAATATTTCTAGCACTAAAATTGGGGTCAATGGAAATTCATTCCTTCTTAAGATATTACCTTGCATTTGACAATTTGGACATGCCTTGAAAAATTCATGAGAATCTTTGTGCAAGGTTGGACAATAATAACCATTTTATAGTACCTTACATGCTGTTCGAATTTCTCCATGATGGCCATCTACTACTAATGAATGAAATTCTTCCAAAATAGCCTGCATAGCTTAATCGAGGACACATCTTTGGATCATGTTGTCCATACATTCTTTAAAAAGGTAAGGCTCATCCTAATAGCATTTCTTTACATCATATAGGAACTTTTGCCTCTAGTGAGACTTTGCAAAATCTGGTATAATTACACTAGAAAAATAATTTGCAAAATCAGCATACTAAGGTGGCATCACCACAGCGAATTTCATCACTGCTTCATCTAGAAAATTATCTGGGATTTCCTTCTCTTATCTGTAAAATTAGCATACTAAGGTTAGCCACTTAATTTTCACAGCCCTTTCTCTCTCGCACCTAACAAAATCAAATTCCTATAGCAACAACACCCACCAAACAAGCCTTGGTTTCACATCGTTCTTCGCCATTTGGTAGCGAAGTGTAGTATGATCAATGTGATCAACAACCCTTGTACCAAAGAGATACGCTTGAAATTTTTCAAAAATACATACACTACAGCTAGCGACTCCTGCTTTGTCATAATATAGTTTTTTTGGATTGTATTCAATATCTTGCTAGCATAATAAATTGGGTGAAAAAGTTTCCTAACTCGTTGACCCAATACTGCTCCAAGAGCCATACCACTTGTATCACACATTACCTCAAATGGTTTAGACCAATCCGAAGAAATTATCACTGGAGCTTCAACCAATTTCTTCTTGAGAGTTTCAAATGATTGCAACCATGTACTATCAAAAATCAAGTATGATTCTTTTTCCAACAGCTTGTATATGGGACACACAATTTTTGTAAAGTCTTTTATGAATCTTCGATAGAATCTAGCGTGTCGCAAGAAACTTCTCACTCTCTTAACTGAAATAAGGGGAGGTAGTTTCGCAATTACTTCAACCTTGGGTTGGTTAACCTGTAGCCCTTTTTCTGAGATCTTATGGCCCAGTACTATTCCTCCTTGACTATGAAGTGACATTTTTCCCAACTAAGAACCAAGTTAGTTTCCACATATCTCTGCAGTACCTTCTCCAAGTGACTTAGGCGTTGATCACAGGTGTCACCCACCATCGAGAAATTATCCATAAATATCTCCATTGAGTCCTCGACTATGTTAGTGAAAATAGATAGCATACATCTTTGGAATGTGGCAGGGGCATTACATAACCCAAATGGCATTCTCGTAAAAGCAAAAGTACCAAAAGGACATGTAAAGGTGGTCTTATCTTGATCCTCCGGTGTAATGGATATTTGATTCTACCCGGAGTAACCATTGAGGAAGTAATACCACCCCTTTTCGGCAAGTCTATCTAGCATTTGGTCTATGAATGGTAGTGGAAAGTGTTCTCTCTTAATTGTTGCATTTAATTTCTTGTAATCCATGCAAATTCTCCACCATGTGACTGGTCATCTTGATATTAATTGTCCCTTCTTGTTTGGGACCACAATCATGCCTCCCTTCTTAGGCACACACTGAGACGGACCTACCCAGTTATTATCTGTAATTGGGTATATCTCGCTGGCATCCAACAACTTGATGATCTCCTTTTTCACCACCTCCTACATGAGGGACTTAATTTGCAGTGGTGCTCAACAGTGGGCTTACATCCTTCATCCAATTTGATCTTGTGGGTGAAAATCCCTAAAAGGATACTCATTATATCGGCTATTGTCCAGCCAATAGCTTTAACATATTTCTTGAACACCCTAACAAGAGCCTTGATTTGTATTTCTAGTAAATCAGCTATAACAATTATCGACAAGGTTTGGTTGTCTTCCACGAAAGCATATTGCAAGTGACTTGGTAGCTCTTTTAGTTCGATCTTTGGTGGCTCCTCAATAGATGGTTTCGATGGTTTTGTATCCTAATTTTTCAAATCAATATCGAGCTTAACCAGGTTTCTTGAATGGCCTCCAGCCTCTACCATGGCAGGCAACACCTCATCACAATCATTTTCATCTTCCTCACTATAATTCAACATAATTTTGACCATTGATTTAGCCCTCGAATAAGCTAATTCCCCAAGGTCTTGTATAGCCTTATCAACCACATCAACAATATTATTTATATGGAAATCATTAGGCCTTCATAAAACTTTATCAACAATGAGGCTAATCTCTTCACCATTCACTCTGAATTTCAAACTCCCACTTTCGACATCCACCAAGGCCCTCCCTGTGGCCAAAAATGTTCGTCCCAAAAAGATGGGCATGTCCATGTCCAGGTCATAATCCAAAACTATAAAGTTAGCTAGGAATATAAACTTATTAACTCTGACCAACACATCATACAATATCCTACCGGTCTTTTGATTAGCCGGTCAGCCATAATTAGCTTCATGGTTGTCGAGGCCAAAGTATTTATATTGAGTTATTCAAAAACCATTAAGGACATTAGATATACACTAGCCCTTAAATCACATAGGGCTCTTCCAAAATTGCATACCCCAATTGTGCATGGTATTGTAAATGCATTCGGATCATTCTTCTTTCACCACTTGTCTAGTAAAAAGGGCACTACAGTTGTATGGAATCTCGGTTGTCTCACAATCCAAAGCTCTATTTTTGGTCACCAATTTCTTCACCAATTGTGCCTATGCTAACATCTTATCGAGATCCTCAACTAGTGGGATATTTATTGCCAAAAAAGTGAAGGTACATAAAAATTTTTGGAACTTAGCTTTGTCACCTTCTTTCTCATGTTGTTGAGTGAACCTTGAAACCTCCATGTATAGCTTTTTAAGTGTGGTTGCCACTGCATTCATTTCCAATTAAGCTCTTTCATTTACTTGTATGCAATCCTTAATTGCCCTAAATAAAGGGGTGTAGGATCCGATGCCAGTTTCACAAGGAGTGCTAGTTTCGGTGGTAATATCCATGCATTTTTTACCATGGCCTCTTGTTGATTTGTGCACTTGTGCTGAGAAAGTTGATAAGCGAGCCTCCAAACTTTTAATTGATGCTATGTGAGACAATATAGTATGGCTCAACTGAGAGAGCCCCTACTTCATTTCACCTAGTACTTTGTCTAAAGCTTTCATTTTGTTCAAAATAAGAACAAGCATATCATTAATCTGTGACTTGTTTGAGTTTGCCCGCTATTGAGATGAATTAAATACTTCTTGTCTCTCATCATGACATTGCAAAGTTTTTCTTGTTCATCAACCATCACTCCATCCAATACCAAAGTTCCAACCTTGATTCTGGTGTAATCGCTGAAAGGCCAACCAAGTACCCAATACTTGATTCCCAACAAAATACACTTTTTCCACTCGATCGTTCTCACTTGGCCCATGCTCATGGGGCAAGACATTTATAGCTTGAACAACATTAGTTTGGTGCACTTCGGTCACATATTGTGTTAT
The DNA here is from genome assembly GCA_000787875.1 of Solanum virginianum. Lineage (NCBI taxonomy): Eukaryota > Viridiplantae > Streptophyta > Magnoliopsida > Solanales > Solanaceae > Solanum > Solanum virginianum. Next base: position 46,102 of record DF360970.1, on the reverse strand, counting down.
ATAATCTAGCTTTTTCACCATTTGTGACATAACTTCATCTAGCTCCTTCTCTATAGCCAGTTGTTCCTCAGATATTCGACCCTTTGCAATTGAAGCGTGGTCCTCATAAGTGTACCATGCCTTGCTTCTTTTGGTCACTTTATCTCATAATTATGCAGCTACTATGCATGTTTGCTTCATAAGCCTACCTTGGACCAACCGATCTGCCATGCTTTTGTGGACGACACTTAAGCTAAAATAGAAATATTGCAATAGCAAATGACGAAGGATCCCATGGGTTGGACACTGAAGAAGAATCTTGCGAAAATGCTGCCAACTCTCATGTAAGGGCTCATCATCAACTCTTCTAAAATTTTCTATGTTCCTCCTTAGCTTGATCATCCTTGAAGATGGGAAGAATTGCTCAAGAAAGTTATTTCACAATTCTTCCTGTGATGCATTTGATCCACGGGGAAGCTCAGCCAACTACTTTACGGTCTCTCCCATTATGGAAAAAGGTAAAAGTGTTTGCCTAATAGCCTTTTGTGTGACACCCCAATACTTGAATGGAGAACACACATTAATGAAATTTCGGAGTGGACATGTGGGTCTTCACATTTTTATCCTCTGAATAATCCCCAGAATCAAAGTAATTATAGCATTGTATCAGTAATTTTGAATTCGTCATTTGCAGCTATCGAAAGAAACAAGATTGCTTGGCATTACTGGCTTCCCATTTGATATTTCGGAGGTCATTTATGTCTCCCATTGATCACCCTTTATAGTTCGCTCATCATCCATTTTAGTACTTACTTTTCAATAGAAGAAAGAACAAGAAAATAGTAAAAAAATATTCTAACAACATGATCAATGCTCAACAAACACTTTCGATATGAACACACCAATTTCCCAGCAATGGCGCCATTTTTTATGTCAATCAACCTAACTACTTAAAGGCAGTAGAGGTGGTCGTTGTTAGCATAATAACCTAACTTTAGAGGTTGGGCTCTATCTCATGAAGAATCATTGTTCAAGGAGAAAGTGACTCATTGGACTAAGTAATTGTAGGATCGAGGGGGGAGGGATTACAATAATCAAAATAAGAGTTCAGTTAAACGAGTTCTAAATAACTATATAAACTGCAATTATGGGAAGATGTTAGGGATAGACAAATGTGGGAATTGATCTACCAGCTAGGTCTAGCACTTGACTAAATGAGCTGATACTGAGTGAATAGGCCAGGTTGCTTGTAACCCAAATCGGCTATGATACATGGGTGTTTCGTATGACTAAACTAAGAAATCATACGCGGATCGCCGATGACACACTTGGCCTAAGAAGTCTCAGCAAAACCTCTAATACTTTGGCTATTGAATCCATGGCAATGGACTTTAACTGAAACCCCAAGAGGTTTCTAGCCATTATATCCATTCCACACTCTAATAGTTCTGGCTAAGGCAGCAATCAGAGATCAACAAGTAAAACCCCAAGTTTGTAACCTTGAAATTATAGATTAAACATAGGAATGAATATAAATTCACCCAAATCAACTATAGATAAATCAAGATATCAAAGACCTAATAAATAAATCAAAGGCTCATATCAATAGCACACCTCCAACATGGGGGTTTTAGCCATAGATGCAAGAAATTAAAGAATTGATACCATACACATGATGTCACCCAAGCTGTACCTTATTTTTTAGGATAAAGTGGCCATTGTCAAGATATATAACCTAACAAAGATTAAGGTCGAATCTCACAAAGAATATGGTAGACTTAGAAGAATTCAATGCAATTCAGTTTAATTAACCAACCTATCTCCCCAAGAGGGGGTTTACAACAACTATGAAAAATAATCCTAAACTAAGACAAGTGTTAAACTAGTATGAAGAGTAACTAGGGTATTGTGTTTCTCATGATTCCCTAACTTAGTATTACTAGATAATCGAATTCTTTTCCAGTGTGTAGTATGTAAAATGGTAAATTAAGTTTACCAAACCTTTTGGTCCAAGTGAGAGGTGAATTTCACTACATGATTTGGTCCATCCCCGAAGTATTCCAGTACAACCTCCCCTTGGCCTTGTTTGGTTGATTAGACAAGAAACATCAATCGAATCCTGTTAATTACTCTCTTTTCCTATTCACTATTTTCTTGATCCAGTCAGTAACACTAGGCGAGTTCTAACATTAGCCACCATTAGAAAGTATTCAATATGAAGAGGATTAATTAATACATGCATGCACACTTTTCAATAATCATGAATTATTCGATTTTACCTTGTTAGTTCTTCATGGTTCCCACAACCCTAGTTGTGAATTTAGCTAATCATGATCAGTGTTATTGCAAGACTTATGAATTTGAATAACATAATTGAGTACTTACACAAGAGATTTAAGCACAAGAAATCTAAACTCTTCAATGAGAATCATAAGAGTGAAATCAAAAGATAAAGCATAATGTTTTACAAGTGTTTCTCTCAAACTCTCTAATGTTCTATCACGTCCCTCTACTGTTCCTTATGAAAAATAACCTAAAAACCTATTTATAGTGTTTAAAACACAAAAATAAAATGGAATAGGCCTTATAACGTTTTACGGCCTGTAAACAGGCTGTCGTGTATTGCTTCTTCCAAATTGGGGATGACTTCTATGACACCCCTCTACGACCCATATAAAGATCTATGGCCTGTGGGGGGTTTTATTTGATGTTTTTTCAGCAACTCTCCACTTTTTGATTCTCAAGATAAGATTCTAAGTCTATGGCTCATAAAGTCTTCTATGGCTCATCTGCATGTTCATAGACTTAACTTCAGAAATTCACCCTTCACGGGAATTTATTGCGAAACCATATTTACGGCTCATAAAAGTATCTACACCCATAGAGAATCTCATGGAACTTCTACTTCAACAAATTCTGCACACTTAGCCATAAGATTATGCCAACCCTGATCTTATAAAACAAACATAAAAATATAAGAACACACAAAATTTTAAGTTTTAAGCATCAAAAGTATTGTATTTCGACAGCACATCAACATAGCAGCAGAAGTCATGGATAGCAAGATTGAGTACGAATTATCTGATTACCCCCAACCAATCTTCTCCAATTTAATGCCTAAAAGATTTACAACCCTAACTCCATTTGTACTCTTAAGAGGAAATTTCAACGTACTACAACTACTACAGACTAATTGATCTGATATAGTCTGAACAGTTGATGTACAATGACCTTTCTAAAATTGCTTATATACTTCGTGCAAATGTATAAAAGTTTGTAATGTGAAATGTCATTCGGCGATCAAGATCGACCATTATCGAGCACCCCGAAGATACCCTGAATGTGCATTTGATTACTTTCCTATGCATCTTTATAAGACTTTCTCTTCTACAATATTACACCTATCCAATGCGAAGATGTGTCAAATATCCATCATATCATCTTTCTGTCAATATTTTAGGGATTTGGGTGCTACAACTTAGGTGATCACTTATGAACTTTCCCAGATCACCGAGTATGCTTTATGACATTGAATTTGTCCTTCTTCTTTACTTGACATAGAACCTTAGTTGCTGCATTGATAGGCGATCTCCCTGAGTGTTTTTTGGATCATCGAGTATGGCGGCGACGCCACTTTTCTCCGCCTTTCTGTACTTTTGCTCACTTCTTAAGATTTCACCAAGTATTGTCCATTTATGCACTTTTGATCTTATTTCTTATCATATTATATACATTTTTATTAGAAGTTGGAATTAATAGCACACTAAGGGCAATGTTCCCTTACAATTTATCTCCAAAATGAGTCCAAAATATGGACTCATCATTTGGACACAACGATCGAGGTTTAAAGGACATTGGATGCTAGTCTGATAAGAATTTGATAGTCCTCTAGTTAGCACCACAGCCTCCAGTTGACGTACCAGAGATGTTCACTGTAGTGCCACCATCTTCTTCTACCACTGTTACTCCTGATGCTGAGGGACCCCCATAGACCGAGGCTGACAGAGAGAGTGAGCTCACTACTACTTCTACTCCTGCTAGAGGTTGTGCCCATACAACCTTCACCTGTTAGCATGGTATATATGTCCGCGGTATTAATTTAGGGCCTGGCGCAGTGATAGGTATATACTGAGTCCTAGTGAACTCAGTTTTTATAGAAGATTAGGCCATAGGTTTGCCAAGCTATTTCAGAGGCTAAGGCATGGGTTGAGTCACACTTTGCAGCCACACTTATGGAGAGGCTGTATCAGTACATAGCCACATAGATACATTTGAGAGATAAGTAGAGTAGAGCCTCAGTTCAGCCCAGCCTACCAACTTGAGAACTATTTAGGAAGAGATCCAGTAGCTCTGTTTCGAGATGGGGGCAATAATATCAGCACACTTGTGTTTCCTTCATCTAACGCCAATGAGACAATTGTTGATATGTTATCCCCTGAGGAGATACCACTTCTTGTCCTTAGGAAGAGATTTTTTATAGATAGTGATATCCATATGCTTTGAGGCAAGAGGAAAAATTGCCAGAGATAAAATATTTCGAGGCTGTACGACTATGCTCCATTACAATAGGAGGCTCGACAGGTACTTGAGCTAGAGAGAATAAGGGGTGCTGGACCCTCCAGACATGCTGCCACTACTAGGAGATTACTACGCAAGTTGAGAGTGGTCATAGATAGCTAGGAACTGGCAGTTAGGCGCCTTGGTATGTTCTTTTTTACCCTTATGCTTTGATTTAGTTATATTTTATTACATTTAGGATAATGCAAACTCGTTTCTATGGGGTGTGGGTAGTTATAGGCCTTAGTGAAGTTTGAGTAACCATGGCCTATAATTATCCTAAATTTTGAGTTCAAGGGGTTTTCTTGCCTATGAGAACAGTTATTTTCTATTGAACCGACATGTTTAAAATGCATAAGTAGTATTAGTATCATATTATACTAAAGTCTATGGCATATGTTAGTTTTGTGGAAAAATAATACCCATGAAAATTTTGTGTTAGGTAGTTTTGATAACAACCATGTGAAATCAGTAATTGGCAATGCTTGTTCTGATAAGTTGAGGTCTGATTGTGATGAAAAACATGATCTAAAAGTCTGTGTTGATAGTGTAGTTAGTGTCAAGTGTGTGTGAGCTTCTTTGTATAATTCTGATAATGTGTTTTAATTTAAAACTCGCCCTATTAATCTGACTAGGATTGTAGGTTAGTTGGTTAGGAAAGTATCTTAGGCCGTTATTCAAATTAGCCCCTCTAACCAAAATAACCAACCAAATGCTTGATGTATCCCTTGGTCTTAATGTTTGAACTTGACATATACCCTTTTCTGTGTAAATACCTCATAACTGAGACTTTTTTAATGTGACATCCTGAATTTGGCCTTGATCCTTCCTTGAATATTATACACCTTTTACTGAGGCAAAAAGCCTAAGTTAAGGGTGGCTACTAAAAGTGGCCTGATTCATAGGTTGGATATTGTGCACCTTAACTTAGGCTTAGGCCAAAAGCCTAAGTTGAGGGTGGCTAGTGTAAGGAAAATCACATTAAATGGGCGGGAGCTAGTGATATATGAAAAAGGAGAAAAATGTGTTATGGGTTCAAGAAAAATGAATAGATGCCTAAATAATGAGCTAAAAAGATAAAGAATGTGAAAAATAAAATGCAATGAGCTTAAAACTGCAAGGCACACAGAAAGGTTTGAAATAGGATAAGGGAAGAATGATTTGAAACTAACAATGTTAGTAGGGCAAAAGTGTTGAATAACACAATGTAAAGGAGGGTCATAGTCACTATGTTCCTAAAGCATCATACAAAAGCCCCTAGGACTATGTTATATGCCAAGAAAGTCCTACAATGATCCTAGTCAAAGTAGTCGAAGGCTATAGTTATGAGTATAGTGGTAAACATATAGTATTGAGTGCAATCTATGAATATCTGTGGTGAGTGTGAGTGATTTTATTTAGTCCCAAGCATAACATCTGAAAATACTATCATGAGTGGGATATGAGACTTCTTTTTGTGAGGGCATTTGAGTTACATTGCTAATTCTAGGCTATTTCTGTGATTGTGGCTTATCTATGGTTGCCTTGCTTATCAAAGCCGCACTGTCACATATATTGATCTGTATTAGTTATTTTGATGACTATCTAATATGAATTGATGAGTTACTTTGGGTGTTTATGATTGATTTAGAGATGACATATGCCATTAGATTCAGGTCTGTGTGTTGCTATGCTGCTTATGTAAATTAAGTCTGTCGTTTGAGGACAAACAATTATTTTAAGTTGATGATGTTGATGTGCTGCCAAAATACAACCATTTTGATACTTAAAACTTGGAATGGTGTGTTCTCAAAGTGATGTTAGTGGAGTTGATGTGTTTGTATGTTCATTTTGCAAGATTATAGGATTTGGCGTGATTTTGGGTGAAGTTCCACAGAATTGGAGTTTATGAGGACTTATGGGCTACTCTAAGGGTCGTGGTTACTTCCATGAGCCATAGAGAGGTTTTGTAAGTGAGGTCCAGTGAAGGGTCAAATTTAAGATATTGTATATACGAACTGTCAGACAAGCCGTAGAATCTTTCATAAGTCGCGGATTAGTTTCGTGCCTGGAGGATCAGAAATTGAAGAGTTTTAAAAACGTTATCAGATGAAATCCCTCTATGAGCCATAAGTCTAAAGACAGCCCATAAGAAGGTATAGTGGAATTGAATTAAGTTTTTGGAAGATGCAGAGTACAAAGCCCAGGTACGGGCCATCGATCCTTATACTGCCCGCAACCCTATCCATAGAAGCTACCGAATCTAGTTTTCCTATTTTGTTTTGAATTTGTATTTTACTTGTTATAAATAGGTTTATTTGGTCTTTATAGTAGGGAGACGCACAAGAGAATAGAGAAACACGTTTGAGACTTCATATTTTGTGATTTTTACATTGAAAAATATTACATTGTGATTTCTTGTGGAGAATTTTGGATTTCTTGTTCTTAATTTCATCATTGTAAGTGTTCAACTGTGCTATTCCATAACATGATTCTTTCATCTACAATAATTATGTATAGCTAAATCCACAACTAGAGTTGTGGGAACCATGAAATACTAACAAGGTAAAAATGGATGATCCGTAATCCTTGGAAAGTGAGCATGCACATATTAGTTAATTCTCTTCGTTATAAATGCTTTTTAATGGTGGACAACGTTAGTACCCACCTGATTCTTACTGACTGGATCAAATTAGTTATGATTATGAAAAGAGATTAATTAACAGGATTCAAATGTGATCCCTCTCCTCTAATAAACCAAACTGGATCAAGGGGAGGTTGTACTGGAACAAAAGGTAAGGGTTAGTTATGTCATACTTTGGGGATGGATCAAATCACGTAGTGAAATTTACCTCACGTAGTTATGGGGAACACAATACCCTAGTTACTTTTCTTGCTAGTTTAACAACACTTGCTTGTAATTTAGGTTTATTTACTGCTGTACAAATCCCCCCTTCAGGAGATAAGTATGTTAATACATTCGACTTGCTCATAATTACTCTAGGTCTAGACTATATTCCCCTTGGGATTGACCCTAACCTCTGTTAGGTTATATATATTGACAACGACCACTTATACCTTTAAAAAGAAGGTGCAGTTTGGGCAACATCAGCCTCCAAGAAGAGCCGTTAGAGGAAAAGGGTGTCCTGCTAGACAAAATTCTAACCAACCTGAGCTCCAGAATAAGGATGAACCCATAGGCCCAAATGTCCCTGAAAAGCCACCATAAGCCAACATCTCAAATGCTGAGCTTCGCCAGGCCATCCATACTTTGGCCTAGGTTGTAATAGAGATTTCTAGATAGAAAACAAGTAGACAGGATACGCCAAACATATCTAGGGTCCATGAGTTCTTTAGAATAAATCTGCCTAAGTTCATAAGGACTACACTCAATAAAGACCCAGATAACTACATTGATGAGCTTCAGAAAGTGTTTCAGGTAATGTATGTGGCCGGTGTTGACAGAGTTGAGTTGGCTAAATGCTAGTTTAAAGGTGTAGCTAGGCCGTGGTTTGACCATTGGAAGAACAATAGAGGAGAGGGAGCCCAATTCTGACATGGGCAGTGTTTGAGAAAGCCTTCTTGGGGCACTTCTTCGCGAGAGAGTTAACAGATGCCAAAGGTAAGAGGGTTCTTGAATCTAAAATAGGGATCCATGACTCTGCAGGAATATGGTCTCAAATTTACCAACTATCTCACTATGCTCTGGATATGGTTGTAGATATGAGAGGGAGAATGAGTTTGTATGTTAATGGGATGAATAAGGCATTGAAGAAGGATAAGATGGGAGTTATGCTTATGAGTGATATAGATATCGAAAGGTTGATAACTTATATATACAAGATAATGAGGAGAACAATGGGATAAGAAAGATTTCATAAATAAGAAAGCAAAGACATCTAACCATGGGAAGAGAGGGAATGTAAATAGTAACATATTTCAGTCAGGGCCAGTGCTATCATCTTTTAGTGCACCTACACTTAGAAACAAAATGAATACATGTCTGAAAATTTCAGATCCTAGAGATCTTAGCCATAAGCTAGTGTAGTTCAAGGTTTGTAGGGTAAGCCACCATGTGGCAAGTGCTGCAAATTACACTTGGGAAAATACTGTGAGGGAGGTGATGCATGTTACAAATATGGCCAAATGGGTCACTTTCAGAGAGATTGTCCAAAGTGGGCTGACAAGGCCTAATCTACACCAACATTACCAGCAAGGGGTAATTAAAGAGCTACCACTACAAATACTAGTAGAGGAGCAAATTGTCTATATACGATGGGAAATTAACAGGAACAGAAAGTTGCACCAGATATTATGACGTATATCTTTGAGTCTTTACCTTTGATTGTTATGTCTTGCTTAATCCTAGTGCTACTCTATTTTTTGTAACTCCCTATGTAGCTAGTAGATTTAGGATTCTTCATAAGTGTTTTTTTGAACCCTTTGTTGTTTTCGCTCTTATCGACGAGTCTATCCTAGTCGAAAGGGACTATAGAGATTGTGTAGTATCCATCCATCATAAGGATACCTTTGATGATATAATAGATTTAGAGATAATTGAATTTGATATGATCCTTGGCATATATAGGATTCATGTTTGCTATGCCTCCATTAATTGTAGGACCCGAACTGATAAGTTTTCAATTCTTGAATGAACCAGTCCTAAAATGGAAGGGAAATTCTATTGCACCCAAGGGTAAGTTTATTTAATACCTTAGGGACAAAAATCTAATCTCTAAGGGATGTATCTATCACCTCATGTGAGTTAAGATTGATGATCTAAAGTCTCCACCCTTTGAGTCAGTCCTGATTGTGAATGAGTTTTTTAAAGTGTTTCCTGAGGATCTGCCTAGAGTCCTTCTTGATAGGGAGATTGACTTTGAGATTGACGTTCTTCTCAATACTTAGCCTATCTCTATCCCACCTTATAGGAAGACCCCTACTAAGTTGAAAGAGATGAAAGAGCAATTGAAAGATTTGTTAGATAAGGACTTCATTAGGCCGAGCATTTCTCATTGGGGTGCTCTTTCCTATTCATGAGAAAGAAAAATGGGTCTCTGAGCATATGTATTCATTATAGACAACTGAACAATGTCACTATAAAGAAAAAGCATCCTCTTTCTAGAATAGATGACTTGTTCGACCACTTTTAGGGTTCCTCTTATTTCTCAAAGATAGACCTCAAATCTAGTCACCATTAGTTGAAGGTAAGGGAATGTGATATCCCAAAAATAGCCTTTAGGACTTGATATGACCATTTTGAGTTCTTGGGCATGTCCTTTGGGTTGACAAATACACCTGCAATCTTTATGGAGTTGATGAACTGAATATTCAGATAGTACCTTGATATGTTTATGATTGTGTTTATGGCCAAAATTTTGGTATATTCTAGAGATGAGAAAGAGCATGCAAATTACCTTAAAATCGCTTTATAGACTGAAAGATAATGAGTTATATGCAAAATATTCCAAGTGTGAGTTTTGGCTCAAGTCTATGGCTTTTCTAGGCCATTTTGTCTCAGGCGATGGTATTCAAGTGGATACTCAAAAGATTAAGGTAGTTAAGAACTGGCATAGACTAACCTCCCCAACTAACATAAGGAGCTTCTTGGGGTTTATAGTCTACTACCATAGATTTGTTGAAGGTTTCTTCCATATCCTCATCATTAACTAGACTGACTCAGAAGAAGTTCAAGTTCGAAAGATCTGATGAATGTGAGAAATGCTTCCAAGAGCTAAAAACAAGGTTGACTACTACACTAGTTTTGACCTTGCCTGATGGAAATGAGGATTTTATGATATATTGTGATGCATCTAGAGTTGGGCTGGGTTGTGTGTTGATGCAAAAGCAAAAAGTGATAGCTTATGCTTCTAGACATTGTTGGTCACACTCAGCAAGTTGTTAATAGGTAGAACTACCCATGTGGAGGAAGTAAAAAAAGTGTTTGCTAGGGAAGTGCATAGATTGGCCCGATTGAGATTTCAACTTGAAGAGTCTAACGAAGGTGGAAGTTAATGTTCAGAATGGGTCTGCATCATCTCTAGTGGCAGAGGTGAAAGAGAAGCAAGACCAAGATCCTATTCTACTTCAGTTGAAGGAAGTTGTTCACAAACAAAAGGTGATGCTTTTCTCCATATGGGGAGATGGTGTGTTGAGATACCAGAGTAGTAGATTGTGTGTTCTGAACATTGATGGGGTTCGAGATATAATTAAGGTTGAAGCCCATAGGTCTAGGTATTCCACTCATCCTGGCACTACCAAAATGTACCATGACTTGAGGGAAATTTATTGGTGGAGTGGAATAAATATTATTGAGTTTGTCTCCAAGTGTCCAAATTATCAACAAGTCAAAATTGAGCATCAAAGGCCATGTGGATTGGTTCAAAACTTTGAGATTCCTGAAAAGTGGGAGATGATCAATATGGACTTCATTATCAGTTTGGCAAGGTCCCAAAAATAGCATGATTTGATATGGGTGATTGTGGATAAGGTGACTGAATAAGCTTATTTCTTAATAGCTAAGACCACTGACACTACAGTAGAGTATGCGAAGTTGTACATTTGCGATATTGTGAGGTTTCATAGAGTTCCCTTGCATTTTAGACAAAAGAGCTCAATTCACATCTAAATTTTGGAGATCTTTTCAGAAAGGACTGGGTTCAAGGTGAATCTTAGTACTATCTTTCATCCCTAGATAGATGGCTAGGCAGAGCATACCATGCATACATTAGATTACATTTTGAGGGCTTGTATCCTTGACTTCAAAGGTAATTGAAGTGATCATTTACCTCTAATCAAATTTGCATATAACAATCATTATCATGCAAGTATTTAGATCGCTCCATATGAAGCTTTGTATAGGAGGACATGTGGATCACCAATTGGGTGGTTTGAAGTTGGAGAAGTTGTGTCTTGGATCTGATATTGTTCACTAGTCTATGGAGAAGGTAAAGGTTATTTGAGAAAGGTTAAAGACTACACACAGTCACCAGAAGTCTTACACTGATGTGAGAAAGAGAGACTTCGATTTTGAGGTGGATGATTGGGTATATTTAAAGGTGTAATCAATGAAGGGTGTCATGTGATTTGGTAAGAAGGGAAAGCTAAGTCCCTGCTATATTGGTCTCTATCAGATTGTGAGAAGGATTGGAAATGTTGCTTATGAATTGGAGTTGTCTTCTGAGTTAGCCGCGATTCATTCGATTTTCCTTGTCTCAATGTTGAAGAAATATTTGGGAGATCCTTCATTGATATTCCCTATGATAGTATTAGAGTAAAGGATAACTTGTCCTATGAGTATATTCTAGTCCAGATTCTTAATTGCTAGGTTCGCAAATTGAGGACCAAAGAGATAGCCTCGATCAAAGTCCTGTGGAAAGATAGCCTCAGTCAAACTTCTATAGAGAGATAGCCTCAGTCAAGGTCTTGTGGAGAAATCAATTTTTTGAGAAAGTCACATGGAAAGCTAAGGAAGATATGAAAGCTAAATACCTACATGTTGTCACGCCCCGAGAAGGTACCCTTGGAGTGGCCGACACTCAGAAATTATTGCTAGTCCCTAAGCGAACGACTTAGCTCAATCACTTGTTCATTAATAGTAGAAAACTAAGTTTATGAATAGAGAATATTCTAGTTGGCTCATCAATCAATGACTCAATGAGATAGGGGTCTAAAATATCATAATCCAAATCAATTTAAAATTATAAAACTAGTTTGAAAAGTACAAGTCTTCAAAAATAAAACATTAACTCTAATCCATCCTGTATATGAAGCCTCTATCTATAAGCATCTAGATGGTGCTAATGATAGAATTATGGCTACCTCAAATCAAAATAAAATAAAGTTAAACTCAAAGGAAGAAAGATAAATGGGGTATCCTCCGAATGTGGGGTAGAACTTACCAATCAGCTGAATTCAAAAAGGACATAATCAACAGTACATTGAAAAAAGACATAATCAACAGTACTCAAATCAAGTAACTCAACTCAAATCAACTCAGTAAGACATACAAGTTTATAAATAAAGTCACGCTCTAAAAGTAAACTCAATAATATGAAACTCACACCAAATTACTCAAATTTTATAGTAAAACAATGCTCATAAAGGATAATCTAGTATGAAACTCACTGTGGCGCTTGTTATACCCCACCTATGGGCAAGCCAACTCAACAAACCAAGGTGACCTATCTAGCAAACTATGTATGACTATAGCTAAACAATAACAATACAAGCCAAAGATCACCTATCCCAGAACTTGAAAGTCAACAGTACAGAGCTACTATAGACCAAAATAAAAATATACAATGCCCGAATAAGATAAATATAAATACAAGCAAAACTATGTACACAAGCTAGTGTCTGGGTACAAAGACAACAAACTAGAAAGAAAGAGACTGTACAAGATCCCAAAAGCTGACTAATGCCCACTAAAAGTCTCTTGGAACAGCAATGATAGGTCGAAGTCAGTGACAGCGGCTCGTGTTCAGACCTGCACCATGGACAGATTCAGAAAAGTAGGGGTGAGTATTAATATGAGGTACCCAGTAGGCATTATAGGCCAACTAAGTGAAATAAGTAAATGTTTTAACTAACTAGACTATGCATTGTAAACACTGTCTGCCAAACTAAGAGCCAAGTGATAATAGTTTGTAGATACAAGTAACCTAACTACTAAACTAGGTGACGTAGGTCTGTACCATAGACGCAACCAAGATGTGGTCTATATATAAAATTATACATAGGTGTATGACCATAATGTATATTCCTGTATACTACCTGGGCCCCCATAAGACTAGGAGGTACACCTACGTACAAATAATAGGGTATATAGGTATATTGGTATGGGTATTGGTAACAAACTATATGAGATCTCAAATGTAACATAACCCCAAAGTCGTACCAAGCCTCTAACTCCTAAATTATGCCTAGACATTACCAGACATCTTCCCGAACTGGCCTTCAGCTAAGGAAGTCAGCTAGGGCCAAGTGGTCTAACCCAGGAATAATCAATTAAGCCTCTAACTCAGGAAAATAATATGAGCCTCTAACTCAAGAATACTCAATTGAGACTCTACTCTATTAGAATCATGTCTGCTAAGCCAGTCTATAAGGATCTACACCTCTCAAGTCACACTGTGTGTATCTGTGACAACTACCTGCTCTAAACAACGCAAGTGTAGGGCGTTACTAGCCTAAACCTAAGTGAAGGCCCAACAAGTCAACCTGTAGAACTAGGAATATAACATAAATGTAGGAAACCACTCAGAATCTCAACAGGTGGTTAGAAGTATAACAAACAACCAAGTTTCCAGGATACAATATATTTCTTAGTATTAGACAACATGACAGGTTTAACAAGTATTCAAATAGTAATATGTGTATATCTAATAGTACAATTATCCATTTAATAGTAATATGTGTATATCTAATAGTACACATTTATGCTTATTCTAGGAGCAATGAAGCCTCGCCTACTTGGAAGGCAAATACAAGTACTCTAGCTCAGTTCGAACAAGCTTTTCTATTCTGGATTGCCTCCAAATGCTGCTCAGTTATCAAAACATATATCACAATATTAATAAAACAATTTAGGTGCTAAAATCTCAAGAAATAGAGGGGAAAGGCTAATTGTGACTAAAATGAGAAAAAATGGGGCCCATGCTTGAAATCCTGAACAACCCCTGTAAAATGACCTCTACACCTCCCTGAGTCTATAGCTAGAAATTGAGCTCAAAATGAGATAGAACCTGGAGAATCAAGAGATACCACAATGTCCATTGTGACAAACTCTTCAATTTAGACTAAAATTTCACTAAAATCCGATTCTAATTGACAAAGTTATTGCATTTTGATGTTTTTCATACAATCCAACACAAACAATCATAAAAATAGAAAAATTACCTCAAACAACGAGCCAAAAATAAAATTTTAACTCCTCCATGAAGTTTCTCTCAAAGTTCTAAGCAATTTAGCCTTTTGAATCGCTAAATCTGAATAAAAATGACGTTAAAATGAGGTATAAAGTTAAGAGAGTGTGTGTGTTTCCATGTTATTACCATGTGGCATAATGTGATTCAGCCACATCACCACCCTACTTTAGCAACCATCCAACCCTTTTTTTGATGGTTTAGGCTCATTCGAAATCCAATTTTCACAAACAAACTATATAACTCCACTAATTTTAACATTATGGGTCCAATGGCATAGACAAAGTTCCTAGAGAAGGTTGTTAAGATCCAATGTGGATCCCATTTTCTTATATCCAACTTTTAACAAAAAAAATTGAGAGGGTCAAATTGCATCCGGAAGTCCTTGGTACCAAATGAAGGGTCATTCTAGACCAAACTCAACGTTTTGGAGTTGATCGTGCTATAAGAATCCCCATCTGGGCACATTTTCCAAAGTTATTAGCTAAAGTCAACTTTTAGCCCATTTCTGAACTAAGTTTCCCAAAAGTGATTTAAACTTGCATCGAAAGTCTCAATTCTTGAGTCAACCACGCTTCTAGCCTAATTTGGTCATTTCAAAACTGATGTTAGAATAACATTCTAAGGTCATTTACTTGGACTTTGTTTGAAAGTTCTTTTTTCAGTTATCATTGGCCTTCTAAAATGGAAAACTACATATTTTCCAATCGAAATGAGCTGACAAGGCACCACCAATACCAGCAAGTCTGAAATATCCTAGGGTCACTATAGAAATGCTCTGACTGATAAGATACATGCAAAAATATAGAAATGACCTAGAGGGTCATTACACCATGTTTGAATCTCCAAAAAAATCTTTCGTAACCTCAAAATCTCTAACAAACAAAGTTTCACAATAAAAATATCTTCATCAGACCCTATTCTTCAAATCCATCTTACTGGGCGTGAAGAACCCCAAATCAAAACCCTAATTCACTTGTTTTTCAACCTCCTAAACTAAAATCCCTAACTGATGAAAACCCTAGTCCTACCCATGTTTACTCTTCCAGTCTAGACTGAAACACTCCTTTAATTTCTACTCCAAATCTTTTTGTGATATGGAAAGTACTACTTGAGGATGAAAGATTGATTGACTTTTTATCCCAACCTCATCCTTCTTTATCTAATCAAAGTCAAATATATTGGCTGCTAATGAATTTGTGATATAAAGTTTGACTATAATGAGGAGTAAGAATCCAGATCTATTCTCAGGAGAAGAACTGGCCGTGGAAAGTGGTGAGAAGGTTATTAAAGGAGAAAAGGAAAGGGATATAGCTTCCATGGAAGAAAGTTTGAAGGTTCCGACGAGAAAACAAAGCATTCCCAACCAATGTTTGACAAAACCCCTATTTTTGAGATGTTTCCCTATCCTTGGGGAAATGATAAAGAGGAAGATGAAGGCAATAGACCCTTGGTATGGGTTATCAAAAAGAGGATAGTAACTCCATAGTGAAAGAAAAGGAAAACTCAACTCAAGTGGAAAGGGAAAACGTAGTCCATTGCCTACAAGAAGTTCACAAAGAAGACTTCTAAGTGATGCAATATGGTCAATCACATCTCAAGTAGTGGAAAATAGAAGGAAGAAAAAGAGGATTGTAAGTGAAGATCAAACTACTTAGATTAATATTGTTAATCTCTCATTGGAAGAGTAGCAGAGTGAAGACAATGATGTGGTTGCAATAGTAGAAAATAGAAGGAAACATATTCTCTTATAGAAAAAATATTCACCAAAATCAAAATCGAAAAAAAGTTCTGGACAAAGAAATGCCTCACTAGACAAGAAAGGAGTTCAGACAGGGAAAGCAAAGGGGAAAGAAAGAACATTGAACTAGTTACTGATGACCCTAATTTTACTGAGGAGCAGGAATCAAATAAGATACCTGGTCCCATGAAATAACTTACCAGGCAACAAAAAGTGAAAATTATCAAAACTCAGAAGGTATTGAGTGGTCGTGTAGTTGACCCTGAGTTTGTAGGTAGACCAGGAATGAGTGATCTAGTGGATGCAATTGAGATACAAAATTGGTCTCATTTATTCAAGTGTCCTGTTCTAGTGCTGCATGATAAGGAAATCATGGAGTTTTACTACAACTCGAGGCTGAGCAAGGGTGGAAGTTTAGATATAGTTTTCAATTCTCAAAGAGTTCATCTTGATGAGAAAATTTTGGGTACCATTATGAAAATTTACGTTAGTCCTACCTCAGATTTTATTATAGAAATTAGTAAAGTAGGAAAACTCAACAAAACTAGAGTGTCAAAGAAGTTTATGATGGGAACCTTCTAATTGTACTTTGAATTCATGAACAAAGTCCTTCTGCCAAGGTCAGAGAAACAAACAGTAGCCACTACTTTTGATCTTTTCTTCATGGAGTCTTTAAGCAAAATATAGGACATAAATTTTTCAACAAATCATGCTAGAACACAAAAGGAAGACAATGAACTCTAAGAATAGGGAGCATGGACTAACTTATGAGTACTTGCTGAGTAAGGTATTTGTTTTCAATGAGGTTAAGCTAAGTATCAGGATCAAATGGACTATTAAATAGGCTATGTCACTTCACACACAAGTTGAATGTGAGTGTGTTGAAGAAAGAGGTGTGAAAAAAGGGAAAATCACAAGTTTTTGAGCTGCTAGATACTCAAGAGCAATTGAAATATGAATTGGGGGAAATGTTTTTGATTATGACAAAGAAAGATGGTGAAATTGCTCCGTTAGATGCTCAGTTAGACAAGGTCTATAAGAAGGGACCAGGTTCGGAGGAGATCTCTACACTAAGGACTCAAAATGAACAACTGAATGCTAAGGTGAAAGAGCTGAAGGATAAGCTCTTAAAAATCCATGAAGAGGTTGTTGCTCACCTATATTTTATGCTCTAAATCCTCTTTCCTAAAACCTCCTTCTTCCTAAGTGTTCTCTACTCCCAAATTCTTTTATCCTATTTCTAGTGGTAGTTTAGCGCTGGTCTTTATTACTTTTCAATTTCAATAGTTTGTATGTTTTCTTTTATGGAATGAGTGGATGTTTTGATTAATTGCTATTGTTCCTTATATATTGTACTTCTCATTGTGTTTTGTTTCCCTTTTTGGCAATGAGTTTATCATAACACATATGATGATTAATTTGGTTTACTGCTAACTTATTTTTCATGATGTCAAATAGGAAATATACACTGGAGGTAGTGTATAGTTAGGGGTTAGGGATCAGGTTGAAAGGAGGATGTAGTATTAATAGGGGGAACCTGTAATGCCTGGTAAAATTACAAAAATACCCCTAGAATTGAAAGGTACGCATAACACATCTTTCCATACTCCGTTTGTGAATCTGAGATCGGATATGTATTCAGCATAAAATATTGAATGGAAAAATGGTCTAGTTTGAATTTTAGAGCCATCGGATCAAAATATAATTTTTTGATCCAAGACGAAAAATAGTGATTGTGCGCGCCCAAGGCGCGACGTGCTTGGAATGCGAACATGCCTTGTGTTTTTTTTAAAATTTTTATTTTAATTTAAGGGATATTCCGGTCAATTTCCAACCTCTCCTAAGTTCAATAAACTAATATAAGAGATCTTTTACATCAAACTAAGTCCAAAGAATTTCTACCAACTAAGTTTTCGTATAAGTTAGTAGCAGCGTCAACTTCAAATGATCATATCTCCTAAAGAATAATGAATTATGTGACCCATAATATATCAAATCAATGAAATTTAAATTAGCTTTCAAACGCATCTAATATCACATTAATTCGAGTTTAGAGTAGAAAGTTATGACTATTTTACTGAAGACCAACAGAGCTATCCGAAGATCCATGATAGCTCCGCGTCGTAAACCCAACGCGGACCCATTCTGGATGAGATAAATGACGTTTTTTAATTTTGTTTTGAGGATAACTTTATCCTAAAATCTTTGGGGGTCTATTTAAGGTCCCCAAAAGCATAAAATGTCAGTTTTCATAATCAAAAACCTTCTCCTTCACTCCTAAACATAAATGCTCAAGAATCATCAAGAAAGTCATCAAGTTAGGATTAGATTTCAATATTTATCCTCAACGTGAGTTATTCTTCATAAATTTCAATCTATCCAACCCGAATTTCTTCATCTATTCATTAATCTCTAATGGAATCTTAAATCATAACATAGGGTTTCAAGAAAATAAATTCAAGAATCCCAAGAACGGTTTTATTGATTCTTCTTCTTCAATAATTAGGGTTATTCATCAAGAACTTTAAAGATTCTAAATCAAGAATTCAAAAATTAAAGAGAAGCTCATCGAACAATGTCTTTCCAAGTTCTTCCACTCTAAAAGAACTATCAAGATCAAGAATTTTCTCCAAGAGAGCTAATATTTATCAAATTTCAATTGTAATACAAACTTTCCAGGTATGTAAGGCTAAAATAAAATATGGGAATGTTCTTCCATGTGCCCCCATTGATGGAAAGGTGATTGTGATGTGAGAATGATGATGAGTTGATAGAACTTGATAGCCCCTTGAGTCTCCATAAATGAACTTTAATGATTTATATATTTGATTGTTTCCTAATGATTGTTCTAAGCCTTGAACTATTGATTGAGATGTTGATTGATGAGATGATTAGAGTCTCTATGAGACTAATTAAAATATTGTGCCTCTATGAGGCTGATTGAGATAATTGAATTGAGTTAGTTTGATTAGATAGATTATTTTATGAGCATTGAGTCATGGGAGGAGTATCGAGTATCGAAATAGTAAAAGTTAAATCAACTCATACTCATCAAACTACATAGCTGAGCATAGGTAAGGATTGGGACCATCACATCATATTATGTTGAGGTTTCCTCTGATTAGAAGTCCCTGAATCAATAGAGGACTTATAGATTTGTTGTCTCCATTCGAAATTGTTCGTAGATTTTGATCCATTCTCTACCTGGCAAGTACAAAACGATTGTGGCAACATCAGCGTGATTATTGTACAGTCACTGACTCATAAGTGATTGCTGTCAGATTAGAGAAACTCTAAGAAAGTTCCCAAACTGAGTAATCTGAGTCGAGATGAGTTGAAATGAGATGAGATGAGTTGAGTTGAGTTCCTTTGAGATGAGTCCCTCTAAGATGAGTCTGATTTGATTGATGAGTTGATGGGTCATTTGCCTACTCTTTATTCTTGCTTTAGATAGATATTTGACATGTTGATTGTTACTATCCTTGATGTTGATGATTGTTTCCATATTATTCTACTTGTTTCGGTTTTATTCAATTATTTTACATACAGTACATTCCACATACTGACGTCACTCTAGCGCTACATCATTTCATAATGTAGATATAAGATTTGGAGATCGTCAATAGGCATATTATTGAGGATTTGAGAAGTTAAACTGATTGGTGAGTCTCCCCTACTTTGGAGGATTCATTATATTTACTCTATCTTGCTTTAGAGTTAAATATTTATTAGCTTTTACTTTGATTGAGGTAGCCATGGGTCTGTCATTGGCACCACCTGATAGTGATAGAGGCTTCATAGACTAAAGTCAAATGTTGATGTTAAGACTTGTTGAGCTAGTTTCTTTCTACTGGGCTTTTATTTATAATATTATTTTTGAGACTAGATGATGATGTGCTCATTTATTTCCTTATGTCTTCCGCTGATTAGTAGAATGTATGAATGAATGAATGTGATAAGCTCAAGTAGTTCGCTTGGGGACTAGCAATAGTCTATGTGTGCCGGTCACGTCTTGGATACCCTCCCAGGGCGTGACAGAACCATATTGAAAGAGGGAAGTATGTTGTGAAACAAGTTGAATCACCTTTTTGTATTTGTGTTTGTCATTATCAAAAAGGGAGAAAATGTTAATATAATGAAGCTTTGATGATTTGACAAACTCTGGGATGGAATTTGATCCCATTCTAGAGTGGGTATTAGTGTTGGCTTAGTATAACTAAAAGTGATAGCTATAACTACCACTCACAAACTTTTGTTGGTGTTAGGGTGTTGTAGTGTGGCAGGCCTATTGGCTAGTAAAATTATTCCAATTAAAGGTGGGTTTTCTATATTATGTTCTAACATATGTTGGAAAACCTAACTCTTTTGCACTTCATCTCTTTCACAATAAAAGGCTGAAAATCAGTTTTAAGAAATACAACTAGTGAACAACAATAGCGCTTGAGTTTTCAGTGATTTTGTTTTGTTGTTTTTAATTTATTTCTCTACTCCTTTTCATGTGAATCAAGTCCTCATCTATAAAGGAGCCTGTATTTTAGTTTGAATCTTTTCTCTCCTGTTTAATCCATAGCTAGAGTTAGTTAGGATGAGATCTTGAAGTATAGAGTAATTTGAGTAGATTAGTTTAGTAAGAAACAAAGTTGTTGGTTAGTTGAAGAGGGTTCTTATTATCTTTGTAAAGGGTAAAAAGGATTAAGAGGTTAATCCATTAGATTGTAAGAGTTGTAATCATTATTGCTTCTTGACGTTAATGGACCCTTGCTGAAATTCTATAAGATAAGTCATGATTTTTACTCCCTTGAGTAAGGAGGTTTTCCACATAAAATACTTGTCTTATTTACTTATTGTTCTTACTCAGTTTCTCTGAAAGGGACCTGGTCCCTTACTGTAGTAAACGAATATAGGCCATCATGTTAGTATCAACGAGTAATATTTCATTTGATTTTTGTTCTTTTTTAAAATCGAGCAAGTACATTCAATTATTGGATAGCATAAATCAAAAATGTTCAATTAGAATTTTTTTGGGAAGAATTCATCTGACCTTTTGATAGCTTAAATAAAAAATATTCATTTGATTCTTTGCTTTGTTCAATAGGGCCGCTTGACTTTGTGCTAGTGTTTAGGACATCTCTTGTTCACTTTATGCATATTTTCAGAACTTTTGAGTCCTTAAGAGTCACTTAGGACTCTCATATTTTGAAACTTATTTGTCATGTATAGCTTTTGTTCTCAATCTTCTTTATTAGAACTTTTTATTATGTATGATCACTAAGTTCTTTATTTGGAGCATCATGATATCTCAAACTGTATGTTAGTTGAAATGAAAATGTAGATAATGTTTTGTAAATGAGGATTTTCTTTCTCTACTTATAGTTCAAGCTTGTATAATGGTCTTTTTAGTAGCTCACTGAACTTTTTATTCGATGAAGATTGTTAGTTCTTTTTTTGTACAGTCTCGAAGTTTCTACATTTTAGTAAAGATAATTAGCTTCTTCACCTGAGTATTTTCAAGTTCCTTGTTTATTAGGTATTATTTTGATTTTTTACAAGTAGAGGTCTCAATCCTTCCATACGAGTAGTCCTTAATTACACGTCTGAAAGATCTTTTGATATTCTGCTCTCTTGAGGAGTCCCTTGGTGCTTAATTTCCAACTTTCAAGGACTTGGTATTAAAAACTTCTATTGAGTATTGCCTTTGTTTCGATGCATGTTTTGTTTTGCTACCTCATTAAAATTTTGTAGAAAAAAAAATTCTTTTTTGGGATGAAAGAATTGATTAAAGAGAAAGAGGGTAAAACATAGTTTTAAATTAGATTGATGCGGGCTTCTTCACGTGCTTTGGTTCTTGCATTTTTAGTTAGTATATGTCACAATCCCAAATTGAATCGCAATTAAAGAGAATAAAGAAGAACAAAAGCAATCACAACATTTAATACGAACTCTTAAAATCTGGAGTTATGAGTACAAAAGTATCTAAGTTGTACGAGTAAGTAAATATAATTTTTTCACATGAAAATACAACGCTGTTTGATAATATCAAATAAAAGGTCTGGAGTAGAAAGCAATAAAGAAAGTCTCAAAAAATCCATGGCGACTCAAAGTTTAAGCCTCACCGCTAAATCTGAGATAGGTGGATGAAAATTGTGGTAGAATGAGATCAACTACACTGTATGACATGTGCTCGATCTACAGAGAGAAAATAAAGAGGGATGAGTACACCAAAATGTACCCAGTAGGTCCAACCGACTGGCTAAGAGAAATCAAATAAGTATGTAATGACAAAAAGTCCTATCACCAGCATTAAATGGGTTACTGCACAATAAAAGCATTCATATATGCAAAATAAGATAACAATAATATCAATGATACGATACAATGTAATGTACGAAAATAATGCATGTAGTGGAATCACAGTGGACTCTGGCATCGGTATATGCATCTACTGAGCTGAAGCTACCAAGTAGAACCCATGGGGTCTCTTCAGACCATATATCAAAATCTCTCAAGTGTCACGGTGGTCGCTGGCACCATGACACCTCGGCGAACTCTGACGCCGATAAATAAGTCTCGTATCATGATGGATGCGTGCGCCGATAATATCTCAGTGGACTCTAGCACCAATAAATTGATCTCAATTAACATAATTGTCTTAGGGCCAATGCACAATAAGATGATATGCATGTCAATGTGACAACATCAAGATATGTAACAACAATAATATACCTCAGTAGACTCTGGCGCCGGTAAATAGATCTCAAGTAATATGACTGTCTCAAGTATCACAATGCCTCGGTAGTATAGATGCAATATGAAATATGTGCATCTCAATGCTACAATGCAAATAGACATACAACATCAATATACACAATTATGAATGTATACAATAGTCATAACATCAAAAAGGCTATTCTAGGTGCATCAACTAGTACTACATTGCCATTAGTATATCTCATATTACCACCCTCTCATCATAAATCAAGAAGGCAATGAAGTCGAACTTCGTAATTCCCAAAATATGCTCATAAATCTCCAATATATAACACTTATCATCAATTTACCACAAAACTCTCCAAATGGTATCACAAGTCTCATATTATCACAATAATATCCAAAATACCTCAATTCTCAATATTTCATCTCAATTTTTGAATAGAATCACAATATACTCGAATTTCAACATAACTAGTATCACATTTCCATCACAATTCTAATATATCAATCCAATTACTCAAGAATCAATCTAAATTTTACAATTATCACATGAACATATCCAATAACTCAAATACAGTCCCAAAAGATTAACTGAACCTACCTCGATCCCAAAATCGCACTTGGAGAAGCTTTCAATCAATTCAAGCCTCCAAATGAGCACCAAATCAATCAAATGCTATCAAAAATAGATATTACACATCAAGAGATAAATTTTGATACCCATATTGACATGAATTAGGCTTAGGGGCAAAATGGTCAAAATTAGGGCTAAAATTTGAAGTTTTCAAACTTGAAAATTGATTTGAAATTATGAATCTATGCAAAAGGAGTTTGTGGATGAAAATCTAACTGAAATCGAGCTCGTATCGAACAAGAAATCATCAATTAAATATTTTCAAATCAAAGACTTAAAATCCCCAATTTTAGACACCCAAAATCATGACATTCAAGACAAAATTAAGATAAAAGTCATGAAAATTAATCAAAATAGTGATAGAAACACTTACCCAAAAGAAATTCACAAAAAGTTTCGCCAAAAATCGCCTCCCAAAGCTTGAAATTGTGAAAATGATGTAAAAATAAAGGTTTCACGATTTAAACAATGATAAGTTATTTAATACTCCGTGAACGTGGCGGAAGACCTATGAACACGGAGGAGAGACTCCAGTGAAGCTTTAAGAATGTGGATCCATGCCCATGAATGCAGAGGGCCAAGATCTAGACCTCCGCGGATATGGAGAACCGACCTGCGAACGCAGAGAAGAAGAAGGCACAAACCTCTATGAACATAGAGGCACATCCGCGAATGCGGAGAACAATTTGGCTTGCACTAGAGCCAGATATATCAATTATAATCAAGTCTCGATACGAACCCTCGGGATTCATTCAGAATCTAAATTTTACAAACTAGAAGTGTGTTCATACCAGAATC
>DF360971.1:44706-66653 GCA_000787875.1 Solanum virginianum | reverse complement strand
CATGTCAGTTTGTATATTATGTACGTATGCTGTGTATGTTGGGCGATTTAACCGCAGCGGTGACCTTGTCGGCCCGTATGTATATATATATGCTTGTACTGTATGCTGGGATTTTCTGTATGCAGGTGGATAGTCAGTAAAACACAGGAAACTCTGCCAAATTTTTTATAAATGACTTAGTAATTATAATTAGATTCGAGCTTAGCAGTGGTGTCTGAGTGCCCCAATCGGGCACTAGTCACAGCCCATAGGTTGGGTCGTAACAGAAGGGCCCAGCAATTCCACAAAAAATTGATTGATAAAGAGATAAACATGATAGGAGAGGAAGATGTATGACATGGAGGATTATCAAAATGAGGTTGAAATGGAGATAGACATGATAGCTGAATAAAATTTAAGAACATTGGACATTATTGTTGTCTCAACAACTACCAGAAATGGCTTTCATACATCCATGCCATTATTTTTTTAAAAATGGTTTTGCAAAACCAGCTATTATACAAGTCATGTTTTAATTTGGCCACATCATTAAAAAAATAAATTCTAAATAAAATTAAGAAAAAAATACACAACAATTAAGCTTATGTAGCAATGAGAAAAATATAATAACATACAATTTTTATGCAATCAAATTTATTGACAAAGATTAAAGCTCAAACGATCTAAAATTATACTATTCAAACCTCCAATTAGTGAAAATCACACAAAACACCAAAAAACCTATTTTAAGTTTCTTCTTAAAACAACAAAAATTAAGGTTAAAAAAAGTTAAGTGATTTGCACCTGTTTAAGGCATTGTCGGAATCCGATTCAACGCCGGTGCCATTCTGCTGATCTTCTAAATAAAAAATTAGGGCATTTCGAAAAACCACACAAAACACCAAAAAATCTATTTTAATTTTCTTCTCAAAACAACAAAAATTAAGGTTAAAAAAAAGTAAAGCAATTTGTACCTATTTAAGGCATCGCTAGAATCCGATTCAAAGTCAGCGTTGTTCTGCTCATCTCCTAATTTGTTCGAAATAGAGGAATCATCTCCTATAGAAGCTTTTGGAAGTTTGAAATTGTATCTTTATTTTCATGGATTTTTTCTTAATTTTATTTAGAATTTATTTTTTTAAATGACGTTGGCTAATTAAAAGATGTCATATGTAAAAGGTAATTTTGCAAAACCACTGTTAAAAAATAATAGCATGGATGAGAATTTTCCTTAATAGCAATGGCATATTTGAGCTAAACATTTAATAGATGACATAAATGAATCTTTTGTTAAAGTTTGGTAGCATATTTGAGCCTTTTCCCTTTTAGTTATGATTGCTTTGTGATTTCCTACATTATTTCTTCGCATCCTTTTGCTTTGTGTGTACACTGATTTGTCTTCTTCGGCATTTGGTCTCAGGGCAACCAGTTTAACTTCCTGTATCTCTTGTGCAACTAAAGTAATTCTCAAATTATCAACTTTTTTCTCAATTTACACCAGAAAGATAAAAGCTTTATCTTTAATTAATTCCAACTTGCGACAGTAATTGGATTATTTCTTCTGCGTCATTTTTAAAGTTATCATTGCAAGTTTAAGAGCTTCCTATAAGCATTATTTTTGTTAGAACCCGTATTTCGGTACGTTGGAACCGTTACGAAATTTGGGACTAATGTGACAATATTGAAAACTTTGGGAGGCTCAAGTAGAATTTTTAAAACTTGGATTGTTAAGATTCGTATGTCCTCAATTGGCTCGCGTAGGAAAAGTTTGGGGATCCAAAGTGTATTTTTCAAGACTTGAAGTCTTAAAGAAGCCTAAAGAGTGTGTGATGCCCCACCCCCAATTGTGTTATGTTTTCACTGGACCATGTGTGGAGGGGTGGGGTCAAGGGAAGATAGATATATACATATTATCCCTTATCCTTTCAAGAAGATCACAAGTTCTTATACTTAGCCAAAAATCTCAAACGTCTGTTCTCTTTTCTTATTTCAATGGAGTCTCTTTCAGTAGCTATTTCATCTTGTTTACCTCTGAAGAAACACCCACAAACGCACAGATCTTCTCCCACTGTCTCCTGCAATTCAATCCAACTGAAATTGAATTCCCCTAAAACCAGAAATTGCTATCCAGAAGAACTAATTTATCAAATCTGTCACAAAATCCACCTATCTTCCCTTTGTATGAATCTTTGTTTTACTCACTCTTCCTTTGTGTCTGAAACAACAATACCCACTCCCAGCAAACTTAACTTGGAATCAATCTCGGTCTCTATTGATGATTTTCTTCAATAAGTATCCCTTCTTTGTTGGTTGGGTTACAGTTATCTGGCTCGTTCTTATCCCATTAGCCAAAGAGTACTTGTTAAAGTATAAGTTCACCTCCGCCGTTGATGCCTTTGGAAAACTTCGTGATGACCCCAGTTCCCAGCTGTTAGATATTTGGGATAACAAGAGTATGGCTTAATTGCCTTCTCCCAATTTGAGAATGTTCAATAAAAATGTGATGCAGGTTGAGTTCACCCAAGGAGATGAAGATACCTTTTTTAAGAGGGTCTTTCACAATTTCAACTACCCACAAAATACTACGCTTTATGTTATTGACAAGTAAGTATGTACAACATTTTGTTTACTTGAACCAATATTGGCCTGTGATGCCTCATGCTTCACTATGTCTTGCTTTATCAGATAGAATAGTATCTTTGATGTGAGTCATGGTAAGGGCAAACTACGCTGCCTGTATCCAATTTCAAGTCCTCCACTTCTAACTCTCTGCATCCTTTTTCATCTAATTATGAGTTCAAACTGAAGCATTTGACTGATGATATAATTTTTTCCAGTTGCAGAATTGGTTAACCTTTTCTTATGCAGCATTTTACTATCATATTAGTTTCTTTGGCATAGTAAAGTGTGGCAAGATTTTGTACAATATCCAATTTTTTCAAATTTTTGGCTCACAGTGGAAGAAAGATATAATAAATATTAATAATATTTTCTATTTATTTTATGATTATTAGAGTTCTCCTGTTTAGAACTAAACATCTTTCAATCCATTTAAGGGGTTTGAAAGGTATGGTTGTTTCTAGCCTTGTTTTATGTAAGTTAAAGATTCTATGTATGTTGGAGTATGCTAAATTGAAAGAAAATCTTGAAAGTATACGTTAGACGTTTCTGTAGTGTAATATGATTCTTGGAGGGTAATAGAATGCTTGAATATGATATACATGTATATGTTTAGTAGTCTGCCCTGTTTTGTAGATTGTGATGAAATGAAGTTCCTTAATGAGTTTGGTGTAGAAACGACATTTGAAGTATTTGTTAATGTTGTTGTTGTTGCTGCTGTGTTTTTAGTTAATAAGTTGTTGTGGTTTTTGTCATCTGTTTCACCCTTAAGTCATAAACTGCTGCATATGCCCATAAATGAGTTCATGTACATGTCATTTCTATGAATACAAGCATTTTCAGATCTGCTAGAATTCACTTGCATATCCCTTTCCTAAACTGTTACTTTCACTTAGATGAACTAGACATTAAAGTTTTATTAATCATATGTCTATTGTTGCATCAACAATTTACTAGAATGATAACATAATGGCACCTGTTCTTTCCCTGTTCTTACTCCTCCTTCTTATGAAGTAACTGATATCACATTTTCAGATAGCTATATGCTTTATTTGATATGATTTTGTTTCACATGTTCTGATCCATTGTTAGTATTGCATGAGTTCTTTAAAAAGTCTGTATATCAAGTTTGTTGCCTTGTAAACTCTATTAGTTTGCTAAATAATTCTTATGTCCTCAATTGGCTCCCGTAGGAAAAGTTTGGGGATCCAAAAACTCTATTAGTTTGCTAAATAATTCTTGAAGTTACTTTACTGCTCCATTTGTCTTTATTAATTTCTTGGTTTGCATTAGTTTCGTTCAATAACACACCTCGGAGTTTAATTACTTTCCCTTTGCTACTACACTGTTGTTTACTTAATTCTTCTTTAAGACTTAGTTATTCAGATTTGTTCATTGCTGCACCTATTAGTTTCTTGGTTTACTAGTTACTGCTGCATCAGTTTAAAACTTCAGCCTCTGCTAGCTTCTTAAAGGTTATCAGATAACTTGAGTTTGCGATTTTCTTTTTGGCAATATGGTAACCTATTAATGACCTGAGTATAGAAAGTAGTAGCTTTTTGTTACCCAAATTTGCCTACTCTAGATCAAGCATCTACGGCAGCAAACCCACACTTTCATTATTCTGTCCAAATCTCTTTTGGTTTGTTGGCACAATTAATTCAGGCTTTCTTATGGAAATTAATTATTTTCTTGACTATTGCGCATTGGAAGTTCATAACCTATAAAGAATATGCAAAATTGGAGAAGCTTGAAAGAACTTAAGCTTCATTATTTTTAAATCAATAAATGTTCGTGACATTATGGAGACCGTATATGTGCCTGTTTCTTTCATCTTCTATTGAGCATCCTTTTCCCTGGCCATTATAACTACTGTTTCATGTGCTTCCTTAATACAGACATTCAGATGATATGTATGCTTTTCCAGTAAGCTTTGGCTTTAAAGGAGAGGCTTTAAGCTCTATTTTTGACATTTCTTTGTTGAAATTGTTACTGACTTAAACTTACAAGAGCTAAAGAAATATTATAAGATTTTGAAAGTAAAGTTCATTTAGGATTTAGTTGGTAGTATTCATTTGGATAGTGATAAAATTACTAACTTAGTCTTTGTTCTGGCCATTGCTTAAAGAACGGCAACTGTTTGTGCCTCGGAGTTAATGATTGTAGATAAAATGTTGGTACAATAGTCATTGTTTGTAATGTATTTTACAACCAACCAGTTCGAAGGAAGCAAATTTACTCTAAGTACATATAGTTTTCTCACAATTCAAACAAATGAAAAATATTGATTTGCATACCTTACTTTGAAAGGTGTACTCTGACCGCCATGTAAGAGAATGTCGTCTTTTCTGATTTTGTTAATGTTTTCATTTCACGTTCAGTATAGATGGGCTGCTGAAAACATCATAGTTAGAGGTGACTAATGATGGCAAGTCATGCTTTCATGCAGTTTCGATCGTTATACTCCAATATTAGGCTGTTTGACGGTGGCTTCGAGGATAGAAATACGTAATGCCCGACTCACTAGTCTGTTATGTGGTGTTTGATAATATGTTGCACTTGGTGAGTATGGGGATGGCGATACGTAACGCCCAACTCACATTGGCTGCTTATGTATTATGATAGATGTGTTTGGGGACGGCGATACGTAATGCCTGACTCACCTATGCTGAGTGTGAGAGATAGGGATGGCGATACGTAATGCCTGGCTCACTTATGCTATTTTTGTATGATGATATGTGAGACAGGGATGGCGATATGTAATGCCTGGCTCACTTATCCTATGGCTGATATGTTAGGAAAGTAAATGTTTATGATTTGAATCTGAACCTTGAATGGAGATATTTTGATATTTTTGGATATATATATATACTGCTCTCTGTATTTTTGTTTCAGTTGTTCCTCAGTTTCATGTGTTGGGAAGAAAGTAATATTTTGGATATTCATTCATTGTTATACTTTGGCCTTGTTTGCTACACACCTTGTGTTCCGGTAAGTAAATACTTTGATATTTTGGGTATGCATTTAACCATTGTACTTTTGTTTTAATGGTTGTTCTAATATATATATATATATACTCTGTACTTTCTGCTTTACATATTTGGTATGTACCTCATACTGACCCCCTCCTCTTCGGGGGTTGTATTTCATGCCCGCAGGTATAGACGTACAAGTGAGAGATCCACCAACTTAGGATTTTGACTGCTATTTAAAGTGCTCCTTTGCTTCAGAGCAAACTCTGGGTATATACACTTATTTACTATTTTGTATTTCTGTATATTCGTGGGTACGACGGGGGCCCTGTCCCGTCTTCTGACTCAGTTTGTATAGTTAGAGGTCTGTAGACACCTGTGTGTATGGGTTACGATAGTTTATGTGACTTTATACGTATGTTTTGTATGTTGGGTAGTTTAATCGCAGCGGTGACCTTATCGGCCCGCAGGTATATATATATCTGCTGTGTATGCAGGGTATGGGTTAGTATATAAACAGAGGAAACTCTGCCAAAATTTTCTGTAAAATAAGATATGTATTTGTTGTCTAGCTTTGTATTTGCGTCTGGGTGCCCAATTCGGGCACTAGTCATGGCCCACGGGGTTGGGTCGAGATAGAAGTGGTATTAGAGTAGTTAGTCCTCGGAGTATCCACAGACCGTGTCCAGTACAGTCTAGTTTATCGGTGTGTCATGCACCACATCTATAAACAGGAGGCTATAGGACATTTAGGAAGTCATTCTTCTTTCTGATGCTAGATCGTGGGATAGAGCTGTGTTAGTAGCTATGGTGATAATTGCAATAGGAAACTCCCCTAGTTGGTTACGAAACCCGTAAGGTCAGTTTAACATTCGAGGATGATTATTTTAAGGGGGAGGATGTTAGAACCCATATTTTGGTGTATTGAAACCGTTAGAAAATTTGGGACTAATGTGACATTATTAGAAACTTTGGGGGGCTCAAATAGAATTTTTATAACTTGGGTTGTTAAGATTCGTATGTCCTCAATTAGCTCACGTAGGAAAAGTTTGGGGACCCAAAGTGTATTTTCAAGACCTAAATCCTTAAAGAAGCCTAAAGAGTGTGTGATGCCCTACCCCCAATTGTGTTATGTTTTCACTGGGCCATGTATGGAGAGGTGGGGTCAAGGGAAGATAGATATATACATATTATCCCTTATCCTTTCAAGAAGATCACAAGTTTTTATACTTAGCCAAAAATCTCAAACGTCTATTCTCTTTTCTTATTTCAATGGAGTCTCTTTCAGTAGCTATTTCATCTTGTTTACCTCTGAAAAAACACCCACAAATGCACAGATCTTCTCCCACTGTCTCCTGCAATTCATTCCAACTGAAATTGAATTACCCTAAAATCAGAAATCGCTGTCCAGAAGCACCAATTTATCAAATCTGTCCAAAATCCACCTATCTTCCCTTTGTATGAATCTTTGTTATACTCACTCTTCCTTTGCGTCTGAAACTACAATACTCACTCCTAGCAAACTTAACTTAGAATCAATCTTGGTCTCTATTGAGTATTTTCTACAATAAGTATCCCTTCTTTGTTAGTGGGGTTACGTTTATCTGGTTCGTTCTTATCCCATTAGCCGAAGAGTACTTGCTAAAGTATAAGTTCACCTCTGTCGTTGATGCCTTTGGGAAACTTTATGATGACCCTAGTTCCCAGCTATTAGATATTCGGGATAACAAGAGTATGGCTTAATTGCCTTCTCCTGGTTTGAGAATGTTCAATAAGAATGTGATGCAGGTTGAGTTCACCCAAGGAGATGAAGATGCCTTTGTTAAGAGGGTCTTTCAGAATTTTAACGACCCACAAAATACTACGCTTTGTGTTATTGACAAGTAAGTGTGTTCAACAATTTGTTTACTTGAACCAATATTGGCCTTTGATGCCTCATGCTTCACTATATGTTGCTTTATAAGATAGAGTAGTATCTTTGATGTGAATCATGGAAAGGGCAAACTAAGCTGCCTGTATCCAATTTCAAGTCCTCCGCTTCTAACTGTCTGCATCCTTTTTCATCTAATTATGAGTTCAAACTAAAGCATTTGACTGATGATATAATTTTTTCCAGTTGCAGAATTGGTTGACCTTTTCTTATGCAGCATTTTACTGTCATATTAGTTTCTTTGGCATAGTATAGTGTGGCAAGCTATTCATTCATTGTTATACTTTGGCCTTGTTTGCTACACACCTTGTGTTCCGGTAAGTAAATACTTTGATATTTTGGGTATGTAGTGTGGCAAGCTTTTGTGCAATATCCAGTTTTTTCAAATTTTTGGCTCATAGTGGAAGAAAGATATAATAAATATTAATAGTATTTTCTATTTACTTTATGATTATTAGAGTGCTCCTGTTTAGAACCAAACATCTTTTAATCCATTTAAGGGATTCGAAAGGTGTGGTTGTTTTTAGCCTTGTTTTATGTAAGTTAAAGATTCTATGTTTGTTTGAGTATGCTAAATTGAAAGAAAATCTTGAAAGTATACGTTAGACATTTGTATAGTGTAATATGATTCTTGGAGCGTAATAGAATGCTTGAATATGATATACATGTATATATTTAGTAGTCTGCCCTGTTTTGTAGATTGTGATGAAATGAAGTTCCTTAATGAGTTTGGTGTAGAAACGACATTTGAAGTATTCGTTGATGTTGTTGTTGTTGCTGCTGTGTTTTTAGTTAATAAGTTGTTGTGGTTTTTGTCATCTGTTTCACCCTTAAGTCATAAACTGCTGCATATGCCCATAAATGAGTTCATGTACATGTCAATGTGGTTTTTGTCATTTGTTTTACCCTTAAGTCATAAACTGCTGCATATGCCCATAAATTAGTTCATGTACATGTCATTGCTATGAATACAAAGCATTTTCAAATCTGCTAGAATTCACTTGCTTATCCCTTTCCTAAACTGTTACTTTCACTTAGATGAACTAGACATTAAAGTTTCATTAATCATACGTCTGTTGTTGCATCAACAATTTACTAGAATAATAACATAATGACACCTGTTCTTTCCCTATTCTTACTCCTCTTTTTTATGAAGTAACTGATATCACATTTTCAGATGGCTATATGCTTTATTTGATATGGTTTTGTTTCACATGTTCTGAGCCATTGTTAGTATTGCATGAGTTCTTTAAAAAGTCTGTATATCAAGTTTGTTGCCTTGCAAACTCTGTTAGTTTGCTTAATAATTCTTGAAGTTACTTTACTGCTCAATTTCTATTTATTAATTTCTTGGTTTGCATCAGTTTCGTTCAATTACACACCTCGGAGTTTAATTACTTTCCCTTCGCTACTGCATTGTTATTTACTTAATTCTTCTTTAAGACTTAGTTATTCAATTTTGTTCATTGCTGCACCTATTAGTTTCTTGGTTTACTAGTTGTTGTTGCATCAGCTTAAAACTTCAGCCTCTGCTAGCCTCTTAATGGTTATCAACTACCCTGAGTTTGCGATTTTCTTTCTGGCATTATGGTAACCTGTTAATGACCTACTCTACTAGCTTCTTAATGGTTATTAGATACCCTGAGTTTGCGATTTTCTTTCTAGCAATATGGTAACCTGTTAATGACCTGAGTATAGAAAGTAGTAGCTTCTTGTTACCCAAATTTGCCTGCTCTAGATCAAGCATCTACGGCAGCAAACCCACACTTTGATTATTCTGTCCAAATCTCTTTTGGTTTGTTGGCACAATTAATTCGGGCTTTCTTATGGAAATTAAATATTCTCTTGACTATTGAGCAGTGAAAGTTCATAACCTATAAAGAATATGCAAAATTGGAGAAGCTTGAAAGAACTTATGCTTCATTGTTTTTAAATCAATAAATGTCCGTGACATTGTGGAGACCGTATATGTGCCTGTTTCTTTCATCTTCTACTGAGCTTTCTTTTCCCTGGCCATTATAACTATGGTTTCATGTGCTTCCTTAATACAGACATTCAGATGATATGTATGCTTTTCCAGTAAGCTTTGGCTTTAAAGGAGAGGCCAGGGAATTGTTACTGACTTAAACTCACAGGAGACAAAGAAATATTATAAGATTTTGAAAGAAAGTTCATTTGGGATTTAGTTGGTAGTATTCATTTATATAGTGATAAAATTACTAACTTGGTCTTTGTTCTAGCCTAAAGTAAAGTTCATTTGGGATTTAGTTGGTAGTATTCACTTGGATTGTGATAAAATTACTAACTTGGTCTTTGTTCTGGCCATTGCTTTAAGAACGACAAGTGTTTGTGCCTCGGAGTTAATGATTGTAGAAAAAATATTGGTACAACAGTCATGGTTTGTGATGTATTTTACAACCAACCAGTTCGAAGGAAGTGAATGTACTCTAAGTACTTATAGTTTTCTCACAATTCAAACAAATGAAAAATATTGATTTGCATACCTTACTTTGAAAGGTGTACTCTGATCTGATTGATCTTTTGGTTTGCATATATAGTGATTTTTGGGCATATGATATACTCCGATGTTAGGCTGTTTGATGGTGGGTTTGGGGACAGCGATATGTAACGCTTGGCTCACTTATCTGTTATGTGGTGTTTGATGCTATGTTATGCTGGGTGAGTATGGGGACGGCGATACATGACACCCAACTCACACTAGTTGCTTCTGTATTATGATAGGTGTGTACGGGGATGGCGTTACGTAATGCTCAACTTACCTATGCTGAGCGTGGGAGACGGGGATGGTGATACGTAATGCCTGGCTCACTTACGCTATTTCTATATGATGATATGTGAGGTAGGGACGGTGATACGTAACGCCTAGCTCACTTGTCCTATAGCTGATATGTTAGAAAAGTAAATGTTTGTGATTTGAATCTAAACCTTGAATGGAGATATTTTGATNGGATATTCATTCACTGTTATACTTTGGCCTTGTTTGCTATACACCTTGTGTTCCGGTAAGTAAATACTTTGATATTTTGGGTATGCATTTAACCATTATACTTTTGTTTTAATGGTTGTTCTGATATATATATATACTCTGTACATTCTGCTTTACATATTTGGTACGTACCTCGTTCTGACCCCCTCCTCTTCGGGGGCAACATTTCATGCCCGTAGGTTCAGATGTACAGGTGAGAGATCCACCAGCTTAGGATTTTGACTGCTATATAAGTGCTACGTTGCTTTGGAGCAAACTCTGGGAATATCCACTTATTTACTATTTTGTATTTCTGTACATTCGTGGGAATGACGGGGGCCCTGTCCCGTCTTCTGACTCAGTTTGTATAGTTAGAGGTCTGTGGACGCCTGTGTGTATGAGTTGCGATAATTTATGTGACTTTGTATGTATGTTTTGTATGTTGAGCATTTAACTACAGCGGTGACCTTGTCGGCCCGCAAGTATATATATATATGCTGTATGCATGGTATGGGTTAGTATATAAACAAAGAAAACTCTGTCAAAATTTTCTGTAAAATAAGATATGTATTTGTTGTTTGGCTTTGTATTTGCGTCTGGGTGCCCAATTTGAGCACTAGTCACGGCCCACGGGGTTGGGTCGTGACAATATTTTCCTTGGTCATTTAGTCGATAGTAGCGATTTACATATATAGTTGTATGTTCGATGGCTAACCTTCTCAATGGTGGATTTGAGTTATTGATGGATGGTGCAACCCAAAACATATTGAGCAGCATAAAAAAGTACCACACAGTTGTGCCATTCTTCATCACAGACTTCTACCTGCAAGCAATATCTGGAGAAATTCTACATAATTTAGGATCTATTTGACTTATGACTGTTGAGTGGGTCAAATTTTAGAATTGAATTCACCACGGGGTGTACTCTACATTCTCTCTATTACCGTTTCTTCTATTTGCAAAATTACCTTTTGTAGTATTTCGCATATATTGGTTCATCTTTGTTCATCGTATTGGTAATCTTTCCATTAAACTTTACTTAGGTTTCCTGGTATTATTATAATTATGTGAATTAGATTGTTTTATGCATAGAAGTCTGCCATGCAGATTAATTAAGGTGTATATAGAAACTTACAAACAAGCTTCACTTCCTTGGCTCTTTTCATTGCCTTGCTTAGTTGAGTCCGAGCATCTGGTAGCCGAAGGGACAATAAGGTTGTATTGGAAAAACTGAAGCCATGACACATATTTAACTCTTGCAAGTATTATAACTCTAATTAACTTTTTTCTATATCTCAATATCATGCATATGTCAAAAATTCTAAATTGTGTAGTACAACATATTTTCAAACCAATTTGAAAGAACATGTTCTCTAAATCCAACATCAGAAAAAAGAAAAACAACCGTGACCAAAGAACAACCAAAGGTCCAGCTTTTGGCTAAAACAAAAGGCCACTGTCAATCCTACTTAATTATCAAAAAGAATTGCTTTTGTATTTTCTCTGTTTCCTTTTCTTTCCATTCTAATGATGTTTAGCAGCTAGTAAAATGTCCAGACAATTTTGATCTATATTAAATTTCTCCCATAGATTGTGCAGCCAAGAGCCTAAGTAATATACTCGGCATTAAGTATAGATTCAAGCGCCATATACCTTTTAGTTCCCCTGATGATTCTAGTTTTTTGTTGATGATGCCCTGTGCCAAAGTCACAGAGAGCCCAAAATCAGTGATCTTGGCAGTTTTATTACTACCCACGAAAAAAATATTTCCAGCCTTGATGTCATAGTGATGTCACACCTCGGGAGGGTACCCTTATCATGACCGACACTTGAAGAACCATTACTAATTCCCCAAGAAAACTATTTGGCCTCATCGTCACATCAACTCGACAGCAGAAGAAAGAAGTCAAATAAAAGGCATCACACACACACACACACACATATATATATATATCAACTTTACTAAATCATAGTTCATAAATGAAAGTAAGTTTAACACAAAGATTCCTCAATATTCTCTACTCAACTTTCTATGAAGCCTCTACTCAGCAATCTAGAATAGTACCATGATAGGTCATGGACACCTCAATTAAAGAAAGTAAATACTTAATGAAGATAAGAAGATAAATGGACTCCTCCGGGATGCAAGGAGGGCTCACCAAACTCAAGAAGTGTACTGATCTGGACCTTAATAATGTGCATGTTGAAGCCCTCTATCATCTATATCTGCATCATAAAATGATGCAGGCCCAAATGGATGTCAGTACATGAAATATACTGGTATGTAAAATAGCTCAAGAAAAGTAAGGCTCGACTCACTCATCTCGACCCAACAATTCACGCTCAAATCAGTTTACAAGTTTAGAGTAAATCATACTTTTAAAGTAAAGTCGCAATGTGTTTCATGAGTCGTAAACTCCTTCTCGTAAACAAGATGAACCTGTAGTCTGAAACACTAAAATTTCATAGGAAACCCGATTTATGAGTCGTAAACCTCTCTACGACTCATAAACCCCTCTCGTGACCTACATCTACAGTTTTTATTAGATTTTTCTCAATAATTAATTGCGTATCTACATCCATATTAGATAGAAGCAATTTAAGGGGTGTTACAAGTGAATGATTCTGTTATAGTGTACACAATTGAGCACTAAAGGAACATTGTTTGTGTGGTTTTGAAGTAGATAATAATGTAAGAAGAATTGGAAAATTTTTTTATACATTGAATTTTATTAGCTCTGATTTTTCGTGTCATGCTTTGATACGAGTTAGGCATTACAACATTGGTGATGTATTTGTGCTTCTTATACACCAGAAAAGATGTTCTATTTATGTATCAATATTTCATGTCATGTTTTGATATGAGTTATGCATTACATTACTACATTGTTAATGCATTTGTGCTTGTTATACACTACACATGAGGTTCTATTTATGTATCAACTGAAATTCATGATTTGAATATTACATATTAAGATCAAGTTATTTTCTTATATGTGATGTTGTGAGCTAAGTTGTGAAGGATTGAAGATCTTGTGTGTTCAAGGTTGACACGTTGTCAGACACTATGCGAGTTCCATAATAATATATCGATGTGGACCAAGTATGTTTGACATTGAAATACGAATGAGGACTATGTGAGATTGACATAAAAATGACTATTGAGTCGAACTGTTATTGTCATATATGAGGACTATTTCATGAAATCATTGATATAACTAATTATTGACATATGAAGTTTTACGAAAGTATTTTTTGTAGAGTACCAAACGCACCCTCACTTTTTATTCATGATGGTGTTTTGACGTGGACTTCTTATCTTAACCATCTAAAGCAATAATTTAATACTAACATATAGCATATATAAACTCCTGGTATTTAGAGTTTAAAATGCCAAAATATAAGCCATCTTTTATGGACCCACTATTGTATTGCGTCAAATTTATTAGTTCTGATTCTGTTTAGTTTCATTTGTAATTATTTGAATAATTTTACATTTATTTTTCACTATTAACATTTAAGAAAAATAATTACATTTTTATATCTTAACTTTAGAATTAATTATTTATTTTTGAGGATTTAAAACTATCGTAAATATAACTAATTCGGATAGACTGACCAAATAGATAAGTTGTACTATTTTATACCTTTTTTCTTTGTTCTAATTTAGATTTGTTTCTATATCTCAGTCGAATTAGATATGAAATTCTCCACTTCTTTAATTCACATAATTTCTCGTTTGACCACATTCTTGGCTTGATGGGTAAAGTTTTATTTTTTGTAATTAAGCTTGGGCCATAGGTTCAGTTTTATTCAATAATCCAAAAATATCGGTGGGTAAAAGCCCAATATACAATAATTTACAAAATAGGTCAGTGGAACCTGACTTTGGGGAAATAAAAAAGTGACCCTAGGGTTATTTCCCTAAATTGGGCACCTTACTCTTCACCCCCTAACCCGTCGTTGTTTATGTCTCTATGGTTGGCTACTCAACAGTTCCTTTTCCACAATTTCTAGATTTATAACTTCCTTCACCTTGTTCTTATGGAGATTTATAATATCAGCTATCAAAGGTAGTAAAGTTTTGATTTTGGGTTTTTTTTTTGTATTTCATTTTCTTGATAATTGATGATTGGTTCCTAGAGGCCGCATTACTGAAGAAGTATGGTGTCATGAAATCTTTGTCTCTTACTAGGCCTGCAGAGGTAGATCATCAATTTTGGTTCGGTGAATTTTTTTTTAATGTATTTTCTTGATTTTGAAGTTAAATTTGCGTATGAGCTTGTACTGAAGTTGAGTTTTTTTGTTGTCGTTGTAGTATTTGAAGGAATTAGAGTTGTATGAGAGTGAGGAAGAGACAACAAGGAGAGAAGAGGTGTCGTATCAGGTTGATTAGGTAAAATTTGAAGCTTAGTAGTATTAGCTTAATCAGTTGTTTTTTTGCTTTATGTTTATATTAATTTTGATTGTACAAGCTTTAGCTTTTGCATAAGTTGTTAATATGTGTTGGATTACAACTTTATGTTGTATTATAAGTTCAATTTTCATGACATATTGAGAGCGAGCAAGTGAAAACACTTAAAAATATTTTCATTTTGGGTTGGGTTGTTAATTATTAGCTTTCAGTTACAGCTTTTAACTTAGGCAGGGTTGAATAAGTGAAAACTTTCTTGTTGAGCCCTGCAATTTAACACTTTTTCTTCAGGGCATTATTGATAATTATGATGATCTCCATATTTCTTGAAAGCATTGACAGTCACTCTCACATGTAAAAGGAACCACACCATTAATCAGGCCCACACGGTAAACTCATCTTATTTTATATT
This sequence comes from Solanum virginianum, assembly GCA_000787875.1. Classification (NCBI taxonomy): domain Eukaryota; kingdom Viridiplantae; phylum Streptophyta; class Magnoliopsida; order Solanales; family Solanaceae; genus Solanum; species Solanum virginianum. The sequence goes on along the minus strand of DF360971.1, from coordinate 51,341 downwards.
AGTAGCATTTTCTTTTGTTTGTTTTTCCTCATAGCTAATGTTTGTGCGATTCTGCACTTTGTTTTTGTTCATGGTAAAGACCAACATTCTTTTTGGGATGATGATTAACGTTGGAATTAAGCATCTTCTTTGTTTCCCTCTTTTATGGGAGACATAAAGGGAAAGGTTGTAAATGTGGAGTATCTAATTTAACTAGTAATATTTTTGAAAGATGTGTTTAGTTTAACTCTACTTTATTATAGAATATTTCGATTTTTTGATTCTCTGATTTTTTTTAAATGAAAAATAAAAATTGCAAATAAGATTTAGCGGATTTTCAATTGAAGTGGCTAAATTGTTCGTATTGTGGTAATTGAAAATGTCTGAAAGAATGGTTCATTTTTTTGGGGGTTTGCATGACTTGAAATCAGTGTTACTAAAACTTATCTTTTGTGTAACATTTTAAATATGTCTTTTACAAGGTATTTGGCAACAACACACACACACACACACACATATATATATATATATATTATAAAATAGATGATTGTTGTTTCATCAAATAATTTGTCGCAAAATATTCTTATTATTGAAATTGGTATAGTATTAGCTTTTTAAGATGGTTAAAATATGTATAAAGTAATTTAGATTAATATTATGTTGAATATCTTTTTCAAAGATGGACAAAACTTGATACTTAACTTGTCCAACTTGATTCAGACAATATTATTATAAAAAATAAATGAAGGATGGTTGAACTCTTAAATGAAGGATAATATGCAACATCAGTGTTGTAGTGAATATCTACATAGATAGAAAGTTCCACTTGTATTGATTAATAGTTGCCATGATAAATGCTCCCAAGTGTTAACTTTAATATGTTTTAACTTCATGACCTTCATATTTATTGCCTTTTTGCTTTCTTAATATAGATAATGTGTTATAAAGAATATATTGTAACATTCTAAAGGAATAATAACGATTTTTATTATGTGTATATAATTTAAATACTTGTTCTAGTAACAAAATGGAAGTCTAGGCATAATAGGTAAAATTTTTGTCATGTGACAAGGAGGTCACAAATTCTAACATTGGAAACATCCTCTTACAGAAATGTAGGATAAGAATGCATACAATAGAATCTTCTAATCTGACCTTTTTCAAGACACCATAGATATTGGAACTCAGTGTAGTGGACTGTCTTTTGTTGAAGAAAATTTAGTCATTAAGAAAGTCCTTCGTATGCCAACTCAATCTATATGCCTTTCCACAAACCTCAATGTTCGTCCAGCAACGATTATTTGACATCTTCCTTTTCTTTCTTGTATCAGTCTTATTGATGTGGACTAGAGTTTAACTAAATTTAGGAAAATTCTTCTAAGGCAGGGCAAATCTAGTATTGACTATAGGCAAATCTCATATGGTGCGACAAACTTTAGTGGGGATGTTGAGTCCATGCATAAGAGGGGTTGTAGAGATAACTTTCTTAGGATAAGAAGTCCTACAATGACAAAATATAGGAGAGATGTTAGATGTATAAATAAGTAGACCTTACACCATAGCTATGAGTTTAAACGTTGTGAAGGCCTAGGTCTAAAGTGGACGTTAACACTTGTGGGCTAGGCTATTATAGATGTTATTAGAGTTACTCATGTATCAGCCTTGTCAATTTGGGCCTGAGTTTAGGTAAATACAGATAAGACGGGACAAGCCTCTATGGAAATGTTGGATATATAAGTAAGCAAGCCTTATATCATAGTAATTAACGCATTTTAAAACCATATAGGTCCCCAAAATGAACAACATCACTAGTGAGTTGGATTTTTATATGCTTTCTCCCTTGATAACATGCTCTTGACTATGTACGCTTTCAATTTCATCCTTGAGTCTCATTCTTTATTAACAAACAATTCATAATCTTACCTAATGAGTGGTGTCATTGCTCGATCCTTGCAATTCTTGCTCATCACTTGCTCATTTGGCATGTATGAATTCAACAGGCTTTGGAACATATTCCTTTAACCTAAATTTCTCGATCAAGAGTAGAATGAACTATCTTCTTAAATTTCTGTGTAACCTCTCAATTATATATGTGATCGTAAACAAACCCTATTTCGCTTATACCACTTATGACCATGATATGTACTTAGAAGGGAAAGGTAAAACATCTCATAAAACATTGAGTAATTCATTAACAAGAAAGTTAAAATAACATAGTAGATAATGTCGCCATGCAAGGCTTCATTAGGAATTTTACAAAATAAAACATGACATGAACATGGTATTTATGGAACTTCTAAGTAACACATGAGATGAGGCCTTGTCTATACCCAAAAATATACTAAATGTCACTTCATAAGCATAAGTGTTTCATTGATAAATAGAGCTAACCACAAGACAATGGAATGAATGGAGTACCTAGAGACAATTAGTGTCGCCCTGGGAGTCCATATATACGTGCATCACAAAAAGATGCAGTACCATGACAAAAGAGAAGTGAATACAAGTGAAACAACACTTACATGATGAGGTGAACCCAAATTTAAAAGAATATAAGAGAATATGCATTGTACTAGCACCAACTTATTGTTATTATATTTCTCTATCAATATAATAATTACATCTGTTTTTAAATATAAGAGAGTGGTGCTTCTTGGTCATTGTTTTCACATGTCTTGGCTTAACAAGACCAGCTACCTACAATCCATGTTAATAAGGCCCCTTTAACCAAAACCTGATATGATTTGTTCTTAATTCAAGGGCCATACCGCGTGGTACAAATATTTGGTATCTTTGAGCAGCATCTCATTACTAGGGTAGTAATTACTTTGACCTGTTTGTTTGCCACAATGTAATTGGTTGGTTGCATGAGTGTAATTACAAGGTTATATCAAATTTTAAAAATAAAAATAAATTATCTATAATTAAAAATTTATAATTAGAAAAATAAGGGTGTTTATAAATAATATTAGATTAAGTATTTAAGATATATGTTGTCTTTTGAAAATATATTAATTAGTAAATATATATTCTTAACTAATATTGTAAAACAATATTTATATTTTTCAAATTAGTATATTTTAATTAAATTAATCATAAAAACTTAAAGTATAAATTTCGATGAACATCAAAAAATGCATGTTTGACAAAAATGTCAATATTATAGATGTTGGTAATATTAGTTAAAGAAAAAGAACATGTAACACGATAACTTTATTCAACAATGAATTCTACTTTTAGTTCAAAAATTAGAATATTAATAAACTTATGCTAATGACAAAATAAATTAGAACAAATAATATAAAAATTATATGAAATCACATGAAGAAGTAAAAGTTGAGAATGAAAAGGAAAAAAATAAATAATAAAAAGCATTTTTTGAAAATATTGGAATAATAAAAATAAAATATTTAAAACAATAGAAATAAAAAATAAATTAAAATAAAAAATAAAAGAAAGAAAAGTATTTTAAAAAGTTTCATGTAATTACATGGTGTAATTACACCAATTCCTTACCCTCCCTTGTAATTGAAGAGTGTACGTTCACTTCTTCAATTACATCATTTTCTATCTTGTCAAGTAATTACTTGCCCTACCAAACAGATCGAAGAATGTAATTACACCCGATTACACCAAACCTCAATTACATGGTGGCTTTCCAAATGAGCTTTAAATGATTTTCAATAGTTAATGTTGGGTTGTAGTGATGGGATAGGATATTTACATTTATCAATCTGGAGAAGAAGGAGATGTTTGGATAATAACCATCCTAATATTGTAAGTTCGAATCACTTATAAGAAAATAAAAAGGATAGAAGTACATTTCTATATTTTAAAGTTCCCCTCCATTGCATTTCAATTTTCAAAACAATAAGGGCTTTTCTTGAAGGAGAGCCTATTGTTTAATTAATACGTCAACGATGAATGGTTTCGTTTGTTTTGCAAATCACTTTGTACCAACTAGTTTATTGATTTTCTTTCTTTCACTCGGTACTCTTCAATGGCTTCCAAACCTAGTAGGTCATCAGAATTACGACGTGTTTGGCTGATATACGATGAAAGAACATGTAAGAAATTTTGAACGGATCAAAATGCTTACACATTCTTTCCTTGTATATCAACCCAACACGTTGTCATTCTGATGACTAATAGAATCGGAAGCCATTGAAGAGTACTGAGTGAAAGAAAGAAATCAATCAACTAAGTACACAGTGATTTACAAAACAGAAGAAACCATTCATTGTTGACGTACTTAAGCAGTAGGCTCCCCTTAGAGAAAAGTCTACTATTTTTTTGAAGATTGAAACACAATGGAGGGAAACTTTATAATATAGAAATGTATTTTCTGTCCTTTTTATTTTATGTGATTTGAACTTACAACCTTAGGAAGTATATTATCCAAAGAGCACCTTATCTAGATGTCACGACCCAAGCCTAGGGCCAAGGCGTGACATGATGAATAGGGAACCCAAAGGAACCCCAATCAAGCCTCTCAACTTATCATTACACATCGTTGGTCGCGAAAGCATGTAAAAGACATAAAACAAGCATAAGAGGCAAAGGGGCTAAGGGATAGCTCACCAAAACATCAACATCAAGACGAGGAGTCATAGCTCATATCATAATTACACAACTTGTCTAGCAACACCTCTAAATACATAGCTAGAGTGGGAGCCAAGATAAAGTAATCGGGCTCAACCTCATAGTCAAAATAGAACATAAGAAAGTGTTCTCAATACATAGATAATAGCAATCATAGACTAAGGTCCCCAAAATGGAGGACTCACCAACAAGCTTGGAATAACACCGACTAGCCACGTGTCAGGGAAGGATGATCAACTTGAGCACAGGTTCCTACATGGTGATATTATATAGGCAAGAGTATGCATTAGTACGTTTGAATGTACTTAGTATGTGGGATGCAATGTAACAAGAGATAAGTTTCATAATCAACATGTATAACAATAGACAATAGGCATGATATCGCAATATGGCATGCATGATCAATGCATAAGTAAAACATGCTTAAGTAACCCATGCTCATAGAGGATATCATATGTGTAGAAGAGACCAAACTAAATTTCCAAAGTACGAACCCCTTTGTAGGTTAGTGATGTTGCCACCCCATCACTTAGGTGGATGAGTACTAACCTCATCTAGGTTGGTGATAATGCCGCCCCATCACCATGGTGGAGAAGTACAAACCCTTCCCTAGGTTAACGAGTACAAACCCCTATCTAGATTAGTGATGATGCTGCCCCATCACCAGGTGGAGAAATACAAACCCTTCACTAGATTATCCGGGTGCTCAAACCCCCCGAATTGGGCATGGCCGATTCTACACTTTATATAAGATTCATCATATACTCTAGTGCAATACTTCATATAGGAATGATCATATACATTAGCTTATTTCATCATCATTATATCATTTATATCATATCCCATGCTTTGGACCTTCATTTCCTTAAGAAATCATAACCGGACATTTTATCAAACACCTTGGGGGGTGTAGTGGGGGTAAACGACCATAAAATTTTGAGATGAATTCATGCAAGAAAATCTTTAGTAAAACCATAAATCAACACCTTGCAACACCCCCAAGATAGTCACATCAAAACCCCTCATCAAATCCAACATTAGATCTATGATTTAGAGCTCAAAACATGCTAAAACAACCATATTTTCATGAACTAAAATCACTGTGCAGTAAGTTTCTCAATATACAAGACCCACATGTAAAATCACTTTAAATCATGCAATATTTGCAAAAAGGAGGCTTAGGAACCCTGAGTGGAAGGACCCAATGGTTCAACACCACATACCTTTGCTTTAGGGAAGTTCTTGATGAAGTAATTGGGGCGTGAAGCTTGAAGAGAATCTTTAGTTCCGGATGAGGGTTTTGAGTCTTGAATTTTGGAGTGAAAAGATGGCTAAATGTTTTGGGGAGTATTGGAAAATGTTTATGATGACATAAGGGTGAAATTTGGCTAAGTATAGATAAAAACACATTTGGAAAAACTTGGGCCCAACACTTAGAATAATTGGACCGCACAAGAAAACACTGCTAGGGAAAATACACCTCTCTGCATAGCGACATGAGCACGCCCTTGGCACGTTGCGCCAAGGGCGTAAATTGCACCTCACCATTTTGCATTACCGTATAACCCAAACCAACTCTAGATGCATCATAATACACAACAAAACCTTCAAGTCCATCCAGTAGCGATAGTATAGGAGTGAACACAAGCCTATCCTTCAATGTTTCTTAAATCGAGGTTAGACCATTTTTTACCTAACTTTGACCCCCTGATCACATATGAGGTCAAATTTTCGAAATAATGAACGGATTTTGAGATATCTGGAAATTAAAATTTCATGTGTTTTGAGGTACATTTTCGGGCACTTTTTGGGGTCGTTTCAATATCTCCCCCTTGAGAATATTCGTCCCCGAATGTAAAAGAGACATACTAGGCAAGAGTAATCATGAACATATAAGCCCCAACAAGAGTGCAACATAAAATGTAAAACACCATTTTAAAATCTCAACATAAGTGTGAAATCATCGTAAGTTTACCCACTTAAACATGAATGCATATGAATGACATTGGGGCTGAAATGTAAGACTTGAAATCACATATAGGACTTAGGATTTG